>CALYLW010000966.1:61862-69362 GCA_944989445.1 Ampullaceana balthica
GTGTGTTTTTTTGTGTGTTTTTTGTTTTGTTTTGTTGTTTTTTTGTGTTTTTTGTGTGTGTTTTTGTTTGTTGTTGTGTTGTTTTGTGTTGTTGTTTGTTTGTGGTTTTGGTGTTGTGTTTTGTTTTTGTTGTTGTGGTGTTTTTGTGGTTTTTTGTTGTATGTGGTGTGGTGTTGTTTTTTTGTTGTGTTTTTGTGTTTGTTGTGTTTTGTTGTTTTTTGTTGTGTTTTGTGGTGTGTGGTTTGTTTTTGTGTTTGTGGTTTTGTGTGTTTTGTTTTGTGTGTTTGTTTGTTGTTTATGTTGTGTGTTTTTGTTGTGTGTTTGGTTTGTGTGTTTGTTGTGTTTTGTTTTTTGTGTGTTTTGTTGTTGGTGGGTTGTTTTTGGTGGGTGTGTTTGTGTTGTTGTTGTTTTGGTTTTTGTGTGTTTTGTGTGGTGTTGTTTGTGTGTTGTTGTGTTTTTTTTTTGTGTGGTTTGTGTTTTTTGTTTTGTTTGGTTTTGTTTGTGGGTTTTTGTTTGTTGTGTTGGTTTTTTGTGTTTTGATTTGTGGTTGTGTTTGTTTTGGTTTTGTTTGTTTTGTTTGGGTGTTGTGTTGTTTTGTGTTTGTTTTTTGTTTTTGTGTGTTGTTTGTGTGTTTGTTGTTTGTTTTGTGGGTTGGTTTTGGTTGTTTTTGTGTTGGGTTTGTTTGTTGTTGTTTGTGGTGTTTTGTTGTTTTTGTTGTTTTGGTTTGTTTGTGTTTTTTGGGTTGTTGTGTTTTGTGTGTTTTTTTTGTGTGGTTTGTTGTGTTTTGTGTGGGTTGTTTTGGGTGTGTTTGTTGTTGTTGTTGTTTTTTGTGTGTTGTTGTGTTTGTTTTTGTGTGTTTTGTTTGGTTTTGTTGTGTGTGTGTTTTTTGTTTTTGTTTTGTGTTGTTGTGTTGTTTTGTTTGGGTTGTGTGTTGTGTGTGTGTTTTTGTGGTGTTTTGTTGTGTGTTTGTTTGGTTTTGGTGTTTTGTTTTGTTTTGTTGTGTTGTTGGGTGTTTGTTGTGGTTTTTGTTTTATGTTTTGGTGTTTTTTTGTGTGTTGTATGTGTGTTTTTGTGTTTGGGTTGTTTTTGTGTTTTTGTGTTGGGTTTTGTGTTTGTTTTGGTTTGTGGTTGGTTTGTTTTTGTTTTTGTGTTGGTGTTTGTTGTTGTTTGTTTGTTTGGTGTGGTTTTGTTGTGTTTTGTTTGGTTGGGGTTTGTGTTTTTGGTTGTGTTTGTTTTTTGTGTTTTTTGTGGTTGTTTTTTGTGTGTGTTTTGGTGTTTGGTTTTGTGTGGGTTGTGTTTGGTTTTGGTTTGTTTTGGGTTTTTTGTGTTTGTGGTGTGTTTGTGGTTGTGTTTGTTGTGTGTTTTGTTGTGTTGTTTTGGTGTTTTTGTTGTGTTTGTGTGGGTGTGGTTGTGTTTTTTGTTGTTTTGTTGTGTGGTTTTTTGTTTTGTGGGTGTATGTTTTTGTGTGTGTTTTTTGTTTTGTTTTGTTTTTTTGGTTTGTGGTGTTTTGTTTTTTGTGTTGTTTTTTGTTTTGTGTTTGTTTTGTTGTGTTTTGTTGGTTTTTGTTGTTTTGTTGGTGTTTGTTTGTGTGTTTTTTGTGTGTGTGGTTTTGTGTTTTTTTTGGTTGTTTTGTTTTTTTTGTTTGTGTGTGTGTTTTTGTGTTGTTGTTGTTTGTTGTTTTTTTTTGTTGTTTTTGGTTTTTGTGTTGTTTTGTTTTGTGTTTTTGTTGTTGTGTTTTGTTTTTGTGTGTGTTGTTTTGTTTGTTTGTGTGTTGTTGGTTTGTGTTTGTTTTTTGGTGTGTGTTTGTTGTGGTTTGTGTTGTTTGTGTTGTTTGTTGTTGGTTTTGTGTTTTTTTGTGTTGTTGTGTTTTGTTTTGTGTTTTTGTTTTGTTTTTGTGTTGTTTTGTTGTTTGTGGTTTGTTTTTTGTTTGTTTGTTTTTTGTTTGTTTTTTGTGTGTTTGTTTTGTGTTGGGTGTTTTTTTGGTTTTTGTTTTTTTGTGTTTGTGTGTGTGTGTTTTTTTTTGTGTTTTGTTTTGTGTGTTTTTGTTTTGTTGTTTTTTTGTTGTTTTGTTTTGGTGTGTTGTTTTGTGTTTTGTTTGTGTTTTTTTGTTTTTGTTTGTGTGGTTTTTGTTTTTTGTTTGGTTTTTGTTTTTTTGTTTTTTGTGTGTTTTTTGTGTTTTTTGTTGTTTTGGTTTGTTGTGTTTTTTTTGTGTTTTTTTTGTTGTTTTTTTGTTGTGTTTGTGTTTTTTGTTTGTTTTTGGTTGTTTTTGGTTTTTGTTTGTTGTTTTGTTTGTTGTTTGGTGTTTTGTTTTTGTGTGTGTGTGTTTGTGGTTTTTGTTTGTGTTGGTTTTTTGTTTTGTGGTTTTTTTTTGTTTGTTTGTTGTTTTTTGTTTGTTTTTGTTTGTGTTGTTTGTTTTTGGTGGTGTTTTGTTTTGTGTGTGTTTTGTTGTTTTTTGTTTGTTTTGTTGTTTTGTGTTTTTTGTTTGGTTTTGGTTGTTTTTTGTGTTGTGTTTTGTTGTTTGTTTTTTTGTTGTTTTTTTTTGTGTTTGTTGTTTTTTTGTTTTGTTTTTTGTTTTGTGTTGGGTGTTGTTTTGTGTTGTTTTTTGTGTGGGTTTTTGTTTTTTGTGTTTGTTGTTTTTGTTTGTTTTTGTTTTTTTGTTTTTGTGTTTGTTGTTGGTGTGTTTGTGTTGTTGTTTTGTGTGGGTGTTTGTTTGTGGTTTTTGTTGTGTTGGTTTTTGTTGTTGGTGTTGGGTTTTTGTTTTTTTGTTTTTTGGTTTGTTTTTTTTTGTGTGTTTTGTTGTTTGTGTTTTGTGGTTTTTTTGTTTTGTTTTGTTGTTTGTTTTGTGTTTTTGTTTTTTGTTTGTGTGTTTTTTTGTTTTTTGTTTTTTGTTTGTTTTGTTTTGTGGTTGGTTTTTGTTTTGTTGTTTGTGTTTTTGTTTGTTGTTTTTTGTTTGGTTTTTTGTGTTTTTTTGTTTTGTTTTTTGTGTGTTTGGTTTGTTGTTTTGTGTTGGTGTTTTTTGTTTTTTTTTGTTTGTTGTTTTGTTTTTGTGTTTTTTGTTTTGTGTTTTTTTGTTTGTGTTTTTTGTGTTTGTTTTGTTTTTTTGTTTGTTTTTTGTTGTTTTGTGTTTTTTGTTTTTGTTGTTTTTTTGGGTTTTTTTGTTTTTGTGTTTTGGTGTTGTTTTTGTTGTTTTTGTTTTTGTTTTGTGTTGTTGTTGTTTTTTTTGTGTTTTGTTTGTTTTGTGTTTTTTGTGTTTTTGGGTGTTTTTGTTGTGTTTTGTGGTTGTTTTTGTTTTGTTTGGTTTGTTTGTTTTTTGTGTTTTTTTGTGTGTTTGTTGTTTTGTTGTGTTTTTTGTTTTGGTGTGTTGTTTTTTGTTTTTGTGTTTGTTTTGTTTTGTTTTTTGTTGTTTTGTTGGGTGTTGTTTTGTTTTGTGTTTTGTTTTGTGTTTGTTTTTTTTTGTTGTGTTTTTTGTTTTTTGTTGTTGTTTTGTTTGGTTTTTGTGTGGTGTTTTTGTTTTGTTTGTTGTTGTTTTGTGTTTTTTTTGTGGTTGTGTTTGTTTTGTGTTTTGTTTTGTTTGTGGTTTTGTTTTTTGTTGTTTTTTGTGTTTTTTTGTGTTTTGTGTTGTGTTGGTTTTTGTGGTTGTTTTTGTGTTGTGGTGTGTGTTGGTTTGTGTGGTTTTGTTTTTTGTTTGGTTGTTGTTTTGTTGGTGGGTTTTGTTTTTGTTTGGTGTTGGTTTGTGTGTGTGGTTTGTTGTTTTTGGGTGGGTTGTTTGTGGTGTTTGTTGTTGTGGTGTTGTTGTTGTGGGTTTTGTTGTGGTTGTGGTGGTTTTTGTGTTGGGTTGTGTTGTTTGTTTTTGTGTTGTGGTTGTGTTGTGGGGGTGGGTTGTGGTGTTTTGTGTGTTTGGTTGTGTTTGTTTGGTGGTTTTGTTGTGTTGTGTTTTTTGTGGTTGTTTGGTTGGGTGTTGGTTTGGGTGGTTTGTGTGGTTGTGGGTTGGTTTGTTTGTTTTTGTGTTTGGGGGTGGGTTTGTGGGTGGGTGGGGTGTTTGTGTGGTTTGTTTTGGGTGGTTGTTTGGGTGGTGTTGGGTGGTGGTGTTGTGGGTGTTGTGTGGTGGGTTGTGGTTTGGGGTGGTGGGGTGTGTTGGGGGTGGTGGGTGGGGTTGTGGGTGGGTGGGGGTGGGTGGGTGTGGGTGTGGGGGGGGGGTGGGTTGTGGGGTGGTGTGGGTGTGGTGGGGTGTGGGGGGTGTGGGTGTGGGGTGGGTGGTTGTGGGGGTGGTGGTTGGGTGGGGTGGTGGGGTGTGGGGTGTTGGTGTGGTGGGGTGGTGGGTGTTGTGTGGGGGTGTGGTTGGGTGGTTGGGTGTGGTGGTGGGGGGTTGGTGTGGGGTGTGTGGGTTGGGGGTGGTTTGGTGTGGGTGGTGGGTGTTGGTGGTGTGGTGGGTGTGGGTGGGTGGTTGGGGGGGGGGTGTGGTGTGGGTGTTTGGGGGTGGGTGTGGGTGTGGTGTGGGGTTGGTGTGTTGGTGGGGGTGTTGGTGGTGGGGGTGGTGTTGTGGTGTGGGTGTGTTGGTGTGGTGGGTTGTGGTTGGGTGGGTGGGGTTGGTGGGTGGGTGGGTTGGGGGGTGGTGTGGGGGGTGGGGGGTTGGGTGGTGTGGTGGGTTGTGGGGTGGGGGTGGTGTGGGGGGGTGGGTGTGGGGGGTGTGGGTTGGGGGTGTTGTGGTGGTGGTTGTTGGGTTGTGGGGTGGGGTGGTGTGGGTTGGTGTGGGTTGGTGTGGGGTGTGGTGTGGTGTTGGTGGGGGGTGGGGGTGGTTGTGGTGGTGTGGTGTGGTGGGGGGGTGGTGTGGGGGTGTGGGTGGGGTTGGGTGGTTGTGGGTGGGGTGGGGGGTGTTGGGGGTGTGGTGTGTGGGGGGTGTGGTGGGTGGTGGGGGGGTGTGGGTGGTGTGGGGGGGTTGGGGTGGGGGGTGGGGTTGGGGGTTGGGTGTGTGGGTGGTGGGTTGGTGGGGTGTGTGGGTGTTGTGGTGGGGGTGGTGTTGGGGTGGTTTGGGGTGGGGTGGGGGTGGTTGGGGTGGTGGGTGGTGTTGGGGTGTGGGTGGTGGTTGGGGTGGTGTGGGGTGGGTGTGGTTGGTGGTGGGGGTGGGGTGTGTTGTGGTGTGGGTTGGTGGGGTGGTGGGGTGTGGGGGTGGGGTGGGGGTGTGGGTGTGGGGTGGGGTGGTGGGTGGGGTGGTGTGTGGGTGTGGGGGGGGTGGGGGGGTGTGGGGGGTGGGGTGTGTGGGTGGGGGTTGGGTGGGGGTGGGGGGGTGTGTGGGGTGGGGGGGGTGGGGGGGTGGGGGTTGGGGGGGGTGGGGGGTGGTGGGGGGGGTGGGGTGGGTTGGTGGGGTGGTGGGGGGTGGGGGTGGTTGTGGGGTGGTGGGGGTGGTGGTGTGGGGGGGGTGGGGGGGTGGGTGTGGGGGGTGGGGTGGGGGTGGGGGGTGGGGTGGGGTGGTGGGGTGGTTGGGGGTGGGGGGTGGGGGGGTGGTGTGGGGGGGGTGGGGGTGGGGGGTGGTGGTTGGGGTGGTGGGTGGGTGGTGGGTGTGGTTGGGGTGTGGGGGGGGGTGGGTGTTGGGTGGGGTGGGGTTGTGGTGGTGTGGGGGGTGGGTGGGGGTGGGGGTGGTGGGGTGGGGGGTGGTGGGGTGGGGGGGGGGTGGGGTGGGGGTGGGGGGGTGGGGGGGTGGTGGGGGGGGGGTGGGTGTGGGGGTGGGTGTGGGGTGGGGGGGGTGGGTGGTGGGTGTGGGGGGGTGGGGTGTGGGGTGGGGGGGGTGGGGGGTGGGGGTGGTGTGGGGGGGGGTGGGGGTGTGGGGGGGGGTGGGGGGTGGGGGGGTGGGGGTGGGGGGTGGGGTGGGGGGGTGGTGGGTGGGGGGGGTGGGGTGGGTGGGGGGGTGGGGGGGGGGTGGGTGTGGGGTGGGGGGTGGGTGGGGGGGTGGGGTGTGGGGGGGGTGGTGGGGGGGGGTGGGGGTGGGGGGGTGGGGTGGGGTGGGGGGGGGTGGGGGTGGGGTGGGGGGGTGGGTGGGGTGGTGGGGGGTGGGGGGTGGGGGTGGGTGGGGTGGGGGTGGGGGGGTGGGGTGGGGGGGTGTGGGGGTGTGGTGGGGGTGGGGGGTGTGGTGGGGGGGGGGTGGTGGGTGGGGGGGTGGGGGGTGGGTTGGGGGGGGGGTGGGGGGGGGGTGGGGGTGTGGGGGGTGGGGGGTGGTGGGGTGTGGGGTGGGTGGGGGGGGTGGTGGTGGGGGGTGGGGTGGGGTGGTGGGGGTGGGGGGGTGGTGGGGTGGGGGGGGGGTGGGGGGGGTGGGGGTGGGGGGGGGTGGGGGTGTGGGGGGTTGTGGTGGGGGGGTGGGGGGTGTGGGGTGGGGTGGGGGGTGGGGTGGGGGTGGTGGGGGGGGTGGTGGGGGTGGGGTGGGGTTGGGGGGGGTGGGGGTGGGGTGTGGGGTGGGGGGTGGGGGGTGTGGGGGGGGGTGGTGGGTGGTGTGGGGGGTGGGGTGTGGTGTGGGGTGTGGGGGGGGGGTGGGGTGGGGTGGGGTGGGGGGGGGTGGGTGGGGGTGGGGGTGGGGGTGGGGGTGGTGGGTGGGGGGGTGTGGTTGGTGGGGGTTGGGGTGGTGGGTGGGTGGGGTGGGGTTGGGTTTGGGGTGGGGTTGTGGGGGGTGGTTGTGGTGGGGGTGGTTGGTGGGGTGTGGGTGTTGGTGGGGTGGGGTGGGGGGTGGGTGGGTGTTGGTGGTGGGGGTGTGGGGGTGGGGGTGGGTGGGGTTGTGGGGGTGGTGGGGTGGGTTGGGTGTGGGGGGTGTGGGTGGGTTGTGGGTGGGGGGTTGGTGGGGGTGTGTTGGGGTGTGGGTGGGTGTGGGGTTGGGGGTGTGTTGGGTGGGTGTGGGGGGGTGTTTGGTGGGTGTGGGTGTGGTTGGTGGGGGGGTGGGTGTGGGGTGGTTGTGGTTGGGTGTGTGGGGGGTGGTGGGGTGGTGGGTGTGGTGTGGGTGTTGGTGGGGTGGGTTGGGTGGTGGTGTGGTTGTGGGGGTGGGTGGTGGGGTGGGTGGGTTGGGGTGGGGGTGTGGGTGGGGGTGTGGGGGTTGGTGGTGTGGGGTGGGTTGTGGGGGTGGGGTGGTGGTGGGGTGGGGTGGGGGGTTGTGGGGGTGGTGGGGGTGTGGGGTGGGGGTGGGGGGGGTGGTTGGGGGTGGGGGGGGTGGTGTGGGTGGGTGGGGGGGGGTGGGGTGTGGGTGTGTGGGTGGGGGGTGGGTTGGGGGGTGTGTGGGGTGGGGGGGTGTGGTGGGGGGGGTTGTGGTGGGTTGTGGTGGGTGGGTGGGGGGGTGGGTGTGGGGTGGGTGGGGGGGTTTGGGGGTGGGGTGGTTGTGGGGGTTGGGGTGGGGGTGGGGGGGGGGTGTGGTGGGGTGGTTGGGGGTGGGGTTGGGGGGGGTGGGTGTGGGGGTGGGGGTTGTGTTGGGTGGTTGTGGGTGGTGGGGTGTGTGGGTGGGGTGTGGGTGGTGGGGGGGGTGTTGGG
>CALYLW010000966.1:74362-193345 GCA_944989445.1 Ampullaceana balthica
TACTAATATATCAAATATACATAATTCCCGTTGTCTGTATGTATGTATGTATGGAATAACGCTGTTAGGTGGCGAAGCGATGGATTTTGTATAAAAATATTATACGACGTCATTGTTTTAGCTTATATTTTAATTTTTGAAAAGGGAACGATGTAAAAATAAGATTTGAGGATTTATAATTATTATGAAACTAGACGCCCTGCGGCGTAGCATACGCCGCAGACTTGCTTATGGAGAGTGCAAAGAAAGTGGAGAAAGAACGGACACAAACTACAGCATGAAGAAATCAAAACAACGCGAGTGAACGTCGTTAATAAACGGGAGGCGGGTAACAACCACCTCAGTGTGCATGTCTTTACGTTTACTCGCTATTTTTTATTTATTTCGTCCTGCTTTTTGTGTCTGTACTCTCACCCCCCCCCCTCAACCGTTCTTTGCACTCAGCTGCACTGTCTATGAATACTATGATGAGCAAGTCTGCGGCGTATGCTACGCTGCGGGTCTCTCCAGAGTTCCTTCTTTTCATTCACTCATAGTTGTTTGACCAAACCCACCCCATTTTGACAACTGTGTCTTTCAGGAAGTCTTCACCCGTCACTAAATCATTAGCGGCGTTTTTTTTACGCCGAGGGTCAGCTAGTTAAAATAGTACTTTAACTTTAAATTAATTAAATTACTTATCAATAAATTCATACTTCAGATAAATAGCTAAATTTTGTATCAGTAGTATTGAGTAAGGGGCTAATTACTTAGTTACTACTTAGTCTTAGTAAATATAAATAATTTTGTGAAGTTGTATTTACCACTATTGTGGTTCAGTGAAATCAGTGGATACGAAAACTTTGTATTTACCATTCTTGTGGTTTAGTGGTTACGAAACGAACTGTTAACTAAGTTTAGTTTTAAGAGCTAAGACTAGTTTAGTTTAGTTTAGGCCTAGGCCATGCCATACTCACTCATACTTTCAAACTTAAATTTCTTAACTTTACATTAAAATTTGTTTAGTATTTTTTACGACACCCCCAACATTTTTCAATCTTATTAAAATTTTCGCTAATGAAAGCTGAATTTTCAAAGTGATCATAATTCCAATTAAGCCAATTATTTTCTTTAAATATAAAAAAATTATAAAATATGAACTATAAATTATAAACAAAGAATTTATTTGAACAAAGTCGTGTCAGTTGGCTAACTAACTATTAACTAACTAACTAACTAGCCCTTGATAGGACTTGCTTTTTAATTTTATTTAATCCTTTTACATAATTTTTCTGGTTAGGGTTTTTTTACGCCAAGCAGGAATTTTATTTTCGCTTTGACATGGAAGATCAAGAAGAATAGCTTAAAGCATTGTTTGTTGTCGTTGCAGACATGGAAATTGAGTGGGATAATCGACTCGGCGGCAGCCATTTTTAATCCCTCTAGAAAGTTATCATTCATAGTAATATTTGTTAGATCTTGTTTCTTCTTTAAATATAATTATAAGAAAATAACAGATTACCTGTTAGTCGAATTTTCATGTGCCCATGTCTCCTTGGCCCTTCGCTAGCCATCCTGAGGTAAACATTTAAAACTTAACATCCTTTTGACAATAATAAATTTATGGAATTTAACATCAACTTCCTTTCTGGTAGTGCTTTGAATGAACCCAGTTGCCCTCTGTATGCAAATGACTGAATCGTCACTTCCTATGAATTTCTGACGTCATCTTCAGACTAAAAACTCCATAAGGAAATCACCTTTCTATTTTTAGATTTCAAACAAGAGAAAATATAAAAAATCAGGTTACATAATTAGAAAAGCTATAGAAGCTACCGTATATACTCATTCTATAGCCCGTTCGTTCATAAGCCGACCCCACCACTTTTAGAAGAGAAAAGTATTAAAAGTGTATAACCCGCTCGCAAGCCGACCCACCAAAAATAATAGGACAGCTTAAACAAAATGGTGCACATTTTTTTTAAAAACTACAAGCTTAATCAGTCATTATGATTGTTTACTTTGTACTGCCTATATTTGTCTTTGTGCTCTTTGTTTGGCAATAGTTAACGGTATTTAAAAAAGAAACTCTTTGGTAAACAGTGACGAAAGCGCGTACATTAAAATTCGTTTTTGAAAAAAAATATTCTAAAACAAGTTATTAAAATGTTCACAAAAATAAATAAAATGATTACATAAGGTAAGTGCAGATGTTTAATAATATATTATAGCTTCTGGTAGAGCAGTCGAATCTTGTAGAATGTAGAAAAGGACCTTGGCCTTGATGATCTACAATAACAACACAGATATTCAATTTTCATGCAGAAATACGTTAATCACCCGCTCGTAAGCCGACCCCCCCCCCTACTTTTTCCCCTGCCCCTAGATTTTGACAAAAAAATGTCGGCTTGCGAATGAGTATATACGGCAGTTAACGTTTATTAAAATTGTAAGAAAGATGGTTTCATTTAAAAAGCTATAATTTTATAATACACCATTAAATTGTAAATACATGTATGCAATGTAGCATTTAAAAATTGTGATATTATTGTTTTGACTTCTATCACGAAAAAGAACATTTCTGAAAAATTCAAAAATACGACATAGTATCTGTTTGAAAAATATCTTATCTTATCTTATCTGTCACAGACGCTCCTTCTATACAGAAGATTATTGCGTCCTACGCGTATCTATGGTTTGTGTCTTGCATTCTTATTAGAGTTTTAAATGTTGATAGTCTGTTGGTTTTCCTGTTTTCTTCAGGCAGGCAACCCATTCCACGCCCGAATTCCGGACGGGAAAAACGAGGATTTGAATGTGTTTGTTCTTGCATACGGAATAAGCTAGGTGTTTTTATCCTTATGTCTATCTGAGTGTTGCGTTGAGTTATCTTTGTGTTGTACATGTATTTCTAAATTAGAATTAATTGCTCTATGTATTATTTAGGGCTGGTACTGATTAAAAAACTTTTTTTCGATTAATCATGGGGGAATTAATCGATAAATCGATTAATTTCGATTTATAATGTTTTATAACGCATAAATAGATCCCGTTAAGTCGCGGTTCAGTTTGTGACGTAACACAGCAAATTCGTTCTGCTATGCAAGAAATTAAGAAAGAAAACCTTTTTGTCTACGTATGCACGTCTAAATAAATAATAAAAATAATACGAGAGAAAAGCATGTAAGTAACAAAAAATATAAATTATTAATAAATTGGAAACAAAAAATTCTTCCATTTTTGGTAAAAATTTAATCGATCAAAATAATTTTAATCGATGAAAATTTGTAACGATCAATCGATTAATTAATCTTTAATGTCCGCAGACCTAGTATTATTACTACTTTACTCGTAGTTCTTCACTGAAATCCCTTTTATTCGGGTCTTTTTATGTGGCATTGAATAATGGTCGGAAATTTTAGTTGGATTGAAAAATATGCAAAACGTTAATTCAAAATTATTTTATTCTTTTTATTTTCCAAATTTGAACATTATTCGAAAGTATTACAATGAATATGGATGCGATTGAAGCAGGGCCGGATTAAGACCTGCTTATGCCCTGAGCCCTAAGCACAAGCAGGGGCGTAACTAGGTTTTTGGCGCCCTTGGCTAATTTATTTTTGGCACCCTTGATAAATTGACAAGTTTCAGCTTTGCGATTTTTTTCATTTCTTAGATTTAGAAAAAATGATTGAATTTCTCTTATTTTATTTATGACAATAATTGCGTAGTCTGACAGTGACAGTCATACAACGTGAACATAAAAAATGCATAAGACAGGAACAATACTAATTTGCAGTTTATTATTTACTAAATAATACCAAATAAATTGGTGGATAAAACGCGGTATTGTTCAGTTAATAAAGTCTACAGCAAAACTTGAAGTATCATAAATTATAAAGAAAAACAATATTGTCAATGTGTCATACTCATCTCATACATGACGATAGAAACTCACAATTAAAAGTAAATTTAAGTACATGTAATACTGTACCGATCCACTCCTATGTCCTATGTCCTATATCCTATATCAAAGTTTCTAAGTTAACTTTTCTTGCTTTAATGTTTGCAAAATTTGTGATTATTTCATTAAGGTTTATTTGACTGGTAAGTCCATGTTCGATGGAAAGAAGAGCTAGAGCTGATGTGAAGAGCTAGAGCTGATGTGAAGAGCTAGAGATGATGTGAAGAGCTAGAGATGATGTGAAGAGCTAGAGATGATGTGAAGAACTAGAGATGATGTGAAGAGCTAAAGCTGATGTGAAGAGCTAGAGCTGATGTGAAGAGCTAGAGATGATGTGAATGTGAAGAGCTAGAGATGATGTGAAGAGCTAGAGCTGATGTGAAGAGCTAGAGCTGATGTGAAGAGCTAGAGATGGTGTGAAAAGCTAGAGCTGATGTGAAGAGCTAGAGATGATGTGGATGTGAAGAGCTAGAGCTGATGTGAAGAGCTAGAGATGATGTGGATGTGAAGAGCTAGAGATGATGTGAAGAGCTAGAGCTGATGTGAAGAGCTAGAGATGATGTGAAGAGCTAGAGATGATGTGAAGAGCTAGGGATGATGTGAAGAGCTAGAGATGATGTGAAGAGCTAGAGATGATGTGAAGAGCTAGAGATGATGTGAAGAGCTAGAGATGATGTGAAGAGCTAGAGCTGATGTGAAGAGCTAGAGATGATGTGAAGAGCTAGAGATGATGTGAAGAGCTAGAGCTGATGTGAAGAGCTAGAGATGATGTGAAGAGCTAGAGATGATGTGAAGAGCTAGAGATGATGTGAAGAGCTAGAGATGATGTGAAGAGCTAGAGATGGTGTGAAAAGCTAGAGCTGATGTGAAGAGCTAGAGATGATGTGGATGTGAAGAGCTAGAGCTGATGTGAAGAGCTAGAGATGATGTGGATGTGAAGAGCTAGAGATGATGTGAAGAGCTAGAGCTGATGTGAAGAGCTAGAGAAGATGTGAAGAGCTAGAGATGATGTGAAGAGCTAGGGATGATGTGAAGAGCTAGAGATGATGTGAAGAGCTAGAGATGATGTGAAGAGCTAGAGATGATGTGAAGAGCTAGAGATGATGTGAAGAGCTAGAGCTGATGTGAAGAGCTAGAGATGATGTGAAGAGCTAGAGATGATGTGAAGAGCTAGAGCTGATGTGAAGAGCTAGAGATGATGTGAAGAGCTAGAGATGATGTGAAGAGCTAGAGATGATGTGAAGAGCTAGAGATGATGTGAAGAGCTAGAGCTGATGTGAAGAGCTAGAGCTGATGTGAAGAGCTAGAGCAGATGTGAAGAGCTAGAGATGATGTGAAGAGCTAGAGATGATGTGAAGAGCTAGAGATGATGTGAAGAGCTAGAGCTGATGTGAAGAGCTAGAGATGATGTGAAGAGCTAGAGATGATGTGAAGAGCTAGAGATGATGTGAAGAGCTAGAGATGATGTGAAGAGCTAGAGATGATGTGAAGAGCTAGAGCTGATGTGAAGAGCTAGAGATGATGTGAAGAGCTAGAGATGATGTGAAGAGCTAGAGATGATGTGAAGAGCTAGAGATGATGTGAAGAGCTAGAGATGATGTGAAGAGCTAGAGATGATGTGAAGAGCTAGAGATGATGTGAAGAGCTAGAGCAGATGTGAAGAGCTAGAGATGATGTGAAGAGCTAGAGATGATGTGAAGAGCTAGAGATGATGTGAAGAGCTAGAGATGATGTGAAGAGCTAGAGATGATGTGAAGAGCTAGAGATGATGTGAAGAGCTAGAGATGATGTGAAGAGCTAGAGATGATGTGAAGAGCTAGAGATGATGTGAAGAGCTAGAGATGATGTGCGTTGTTGACCTGACGTCAATCTCAAGTAATTTTTGATAATGTTTTAGTTTGCTGAAACACCTTTCAGCAGTGACTTATGTGGTTGGCATTGTAAGCAATTTTTTCAGAGCTCGTTGGGGTACGATTCTTGCAATTCCAATGTAGCGAGAACATTTAGAAGATCTAAATGAAACATATCATATCATCGGGTTTTATGTTTTGCAACAGTTCAATCATATGGTGTTTAAAGCATTTTATTTCCATTATAAATTGCTCTTTCTTTATTTCAGTTTTCGAGTTAAAGTACGTCACGCTATTTTGGACAATTTTTAACTCCCCCTGTCACAAACTGTCACAAATCACGGACCCCCCCCCCTCCCTCCACCCTAAAGTACGTCACACTTTCAAACAAAAATTGTGTTTTTTATTAACAAAATAATTAAAATTTAATATAAAACACCGTGATGTCACACATGGCCAGACCCCCCTTCCCCCTGTCACAAACTGTCACACTTTCTTATACCCCCTCCACCCTCTGGAGCGTGACGTACTTTATGGACGACCGCTTAGGGAACCTCGCGTAATAGGCGCAGATTAATCAAGGACAATGTTGATATTGAGAGGGGGTAAAGTGGGGGAGGGGAGGGAAGGTGTCTCCTCTCACGGGCTTTTGTCGGTATGTTAAAGAAAATGAAACATTAGGCACCGCCTCTCTTTCCTGTCAAGCCCACTAGCCGGTATGGCTGTTCCCCCCCCCCACCCTCTCAATATCTACATTGTCATTGATTAATCGACGCCTATTACGCCATTTTCCCTAACTTAAAAACTCCGCAAGTCGATTTTTTTTCCGGGTCCTTTTGAGTTCGACTTAGAGAGGTCCGAGTGTATTTATTTAAATATAAATTAAAAAATTAGAGATTTAGTGACGCCCTTGGCAACTGCCCCGATACCAACCCGTTGTTACGCCACTGAGCACAAGACCACTTTGTTAGGATTTTCCACTGACTGCTGGTGATGGTGTAGCAACTTAAATGCAAAAAACTAACATAGATGACTTCCCCTTGTCATGTCTTCGTTGCATTGTTCCAAAGTACCTTAACAAATACATGTGTTACTCTATATAAATGTCAAAATGAGGTTCATGTCTGTTTTCTTTTATTTTTTTTCTTCTTTTAAAAATAAAATAATAATAATAATAATAATAATAATAATAATAATTACTTGTTTAAAAATAACACAGCTACTGTACTTTAGCTTTCACGAAAGACAAAAATGAAAAATGAAGCGGTACAAATTAAGCTAATTACTGTGATAACTTAAGAACCAATAACAATTTACACCTTGTGCTTGCTATGCAAATTGCCAGATATAATTTAAAAAATAAAACCAAACCAGAATATACCAAAATGTGCCTTTGGAATGATGCTACTAGTTTCAACGTAATGTGGTGCCCCTGTCCATGAGCAAGTGATTAGTTTGTCTAGTTGTTAATCTAGGCATTGATCGAAGCATACATTTTACTTTCTAGATTTGAATGTACATAAAAGTTATTGATATTTATTGTGGTGATCATCATTCGTTAGGACATGGAGCTTGACTCTACATCATTCGTTAGGACATGGAGCTTGACTCTACATCATTCGTTAGGACATGGAGCTTGACTCAACTAGGCATTGAGTAAGAGAGGCTAGACATAGCCGGGGAGGTTATGGAGGCAAAAGAGTCCCACGTTAAGACAATGTTGTATGGCATCCAGGTATTAGCCAAGGTGCCGTCCATAAATGACGTCATGCGATTTTGGCCGATTTTTTACCCCCTCCCTCCCCCTCGTCACGCGTCGTCACAAAAACTTAGACCCCCCTCTCTAAAAATACGTCACAAATCTTTGACATTTAAAAAAGTAAAACAAAAAAATATAATTAAAAAATAAGAAAAGAAATGTTCTATTTGAAAATAAGTATGTTTAAAATCACTTTTATTGTCATTTAAGTATTTATTATTTATTTACTGAAGATCTACATTGTAATATCGTAGCCCGCGTAAAGCATTTTTTTAAAACGTTTAACCGGCCTTCAGCAAACGAACTGTGTTAACATCCTTAGATTATATTTTATTTTAATGCATAAAAATTAAACATTGACTATTAATCATCACGGTTAACGTATGTGTTTCGAAAAAAAATTATTAAAAAAAAACCTCAATTGACTGACGGGCATCCCGTAAGAAAGAGGTCGGCGAACAGAGGTAAATAAATAACCTCATCTGGGGTCAAAATGGGAATTCTTCGGGGTAATGCAGACTCATTTGGGACATATAACAACCACTACAATCCACTAGATATATTAAAATACGTCATTTGTACGTGTATGCTTGGAACATATGCCCATTATTGAATCGGTTCCTTCCAGAAAATGCATTTTTTTAAAATTTGACAACTATGTACATTTCTAACCGACGTACAATACGAAGACACCTAAATCTACCCTACTTTCATTTATATTGACACGAGTGACAATAATCTTAATCCACATGACTTGTCTGTATCATGTATCCTTTCTGTGATATTTAAAATTAGTGCCTTAAAAACTAAGCTAAGAAGAAAAGTTGTTTTGTGCTCCTCTCGAATTGCGATGTCAAGAATTTGATGCATTCAATAAAGTTAATGAATACTTGACTAATTTTAAATGGGCTCATTTACCATTATATCTAGAATCTAGAAGACTAGAATGGCCAGGGGCGTTTGACCAAAAACCAATCGAACAATTATATCAAACTTAAAACGTTTTTAATTCTATCAAATAGATTCCCTCCCCCCTCCCCTTTTAAAGAAAAAGGATATTTCGTGTCGTTCTGACTTAAAATATCTACACATAATCCTATTCAGATCATTTTTAGACACTTGTCATGCTTTAAAACTCACCAGTAGCATTTTCGGCTTACGACGCTCCCCCAAATCCCCGAGTCATGTGAGCAGGACCTAGAGTCTGGGGGTTGGGGGGGGGTGTCACGCACACGTAAACTTGTATATTTTGGGGTAACGGGCAAAAAAGTTCGACGACTCCTGCCATGAGATAACCAAACGGAGCTGCGGTTACATCACAAAAGCTTTGATGTCATCATCAAACGACGTAGTGTAACAATTTCATATGTTATCTTGTGGATTCTCAAACTTAAGGATTATAAATAGATTTAATTTTCGTGTCTTGATAGCTTACGGCGCCTTACGCCAACCAGCGTCTGATGGCCTACTGACCGACACATTGAGAAGCACTGATTAAAAAAATTAAATAAATTTTAAAGGACCAAATATTTCAGTGGAAGTTTTATTTAAAGTTACCCTTTTGATGTGACGTCACATTTCTTCAACCCCCTCCCTACCCCTCGTCACGCATCGTCACAAAAGTGTAACCCCCCTCCCCCCTAGGTGCGTGACGTCATTTATGGACGGCCCCCAAGGCCTTAGGAGACTAGTCTCAGGCCTACAGAATCTTTAGTTTAGTAAGAGAGGGAACTGCTGTATTCACACATTTTAAATATTTGTTTTTGATATGCTCCCCTTAATTCAAGGCATGTTCGTTTTATTACTTCTTCTACATAAATAATTATAGTAATAATTATTATAGATTTTTTAGGGCTGCGGAAATTAACAATTAACATTTTTTATCGCTTAAAATTAATTTAATTAATTAAAATTCGATTAAAATTTAAGAAAATATTTATATCTTTTTTTTCTAATTTATTAATAATTTATATTTTTTGCCACGGGGCCGTCCATAAAGTACGTCACGCTATTCTTGACCATTTTACCCCCCCCCTGTCACAAACTGTCACAAATATTGGACCACCATATAAAGTACGTCACACTTTCGAAAACAAATTTTGTTTTTTATTAACAAAATAAATAAAATTTAATATAAAACAGCGTGACGTCATACATGGCCGTCCCCACCCCCTCCCCCTGTCACACTTTCTTACACCCCCTCCCCCCAGGGCCGGATTTCTGCCTAGGCCTACAAGGCCCCGGCCTAGGGCCCCAGCCAGCAAAGCGGGCCCCGGCTTGTTGAAATCTTTACATAAGTTCAAAAAGATTTACTTAACCAAGAGAAAAAAATCTTGAATTAAGAAAATTTGAGGAAACCGAAATTCTCTTAAACAAATTACAGTAACAACTAAAAATCAAATTGAAATATAAAAACATTATTCCAAATAATTACAAAGTTCTATTGTTTAATGACCCTCTCTTTTATATTCGTTATAGAAATACTGATGTCACGATGTCTGACTTCATTAAAAATCTAAGCGGCTTCCAGAAAAGAAACGGAAGATAAGATAAGATAAAAATCGAAAAAGAAAAAGAGCTTCTTCGTAATGTTCCGAAGTTAAATACAATTTTCGTCTCGTCTACATCTAAACCTAGCTCTGGCTCTAGTCCCAATACTAGTAGTCTAGTCGTAGCTCTCTAGTCCCATACTAGTAGTAGGTCACTAGTCATGCTCTGGCTCTAGTCCCAATACTAGTAGTAGGTCTACTAGTGCAGTAGCTCTGGCTCTAGTCCCAATACTAGTAGTAGGTCTACTAGTGCAGTAGCCAGTGGCTCTAGTCCCAATACTAGTAGTAGGTCTACTAGTGCAGTAGCCAGTGGCTCTAGTCCCAATACTAGTAGTAGGTCTACTAGTGCAGTAGCCAGTGGCTCTAGTCCCAATACTAGTAGTAGGTCTACTAGTGCAGTAGCCAGTGGCTCTAGTCCCAATACTAGTAGTAGGTCTACTAGTGCAGTAGCCAGTGGCTCTAGTCCCAATACTAGTAGTAGGTCTACTAGTGCAGTAGCCAGTGGCTCTAGTCCCAATACTAGTAGTAGGTCTACTAGTGCAGTAGCTCTGGCTGTAGTCCCAATACTAGTAGTAGGTCTACTAGTGCATTAGCCAGTGGCAGTTGCAGCGATGTTGCTGATGACCGTCAATAGGCAACTCTGCAACAAACGTGTCTCACTGCAACTAGCTACCTGAAAACATTATTTCTGAAAACACCGTAACAGCTACAAAAAACGTTTATATAGAAAATCCTGAATTTAACTCTTATTTAAGTGACGATCCTGCTGAGTGGATGCTAGACTTTTTCTTCGAGGCGTAAGTACTCAGATAAAACCATGCAGGTATCTATCACTGTCACTTTTTAGTCGAACATTAAGCAATAGTGAAACACGACCTCCACCTTGGCTCATATTTTCGAAGAGCAAGTGTGCAGATTTTTGCGCCCCTTGTAAGATGTTTGGGAAATTGAGGTCACTAGCTAATGAAGGGCTCAACGACTGGAAAACGGCAGTTCAAAGAATGAAGATATATGAGAATTCGGACGAGCACAGGTCAGCATTTGTAACACTATTATCTAAGAAGAATGATGGCGTTAGAGTTGACAAGAGTCTTGTTCTTCAAACAGAAGAAGAAATAAAATACTGGCATGAGGTTTTGAGGCGCATTGTGGCTGTTTTGACGTCACTTTCTGCACGTGGATTTCCGTTCTGAGGTTTCCATGAGAGATTTGGATAAAAATAAAATTTAAAAACAAAAAGTGGGATCTATGTTATGACCCAGAACTTTTGTCTGAGTTTCTTTCCCTTTCTGGAGTTACACATAAAACGCCATGGTAACAGAGGAAGTGGCACAACATCATATCTGTCGTCAAAAATATGCGATGAAATGATCAATATAATGGCAGAAAAGATAATAAATTATACAATCATGACTGAGATCAAACTTGCCAAATATTTTCTATCTCTGTGGGCTCAATTCCGGACATTTCTCATGTAGATCAACTTTCTTTCATTGTGAGATATGTCTCTGAAGACGGATGTACTGTCGATCGATTCTTGAGATTCATTCCAGAATTTATTTATAGTATTATACAATGTATTATTCTGATGTTTATTAAAGTCAAATTAAGAGTATATGTTCTGTACTAGTGCATTTAATTTGCTAAATTTCTAAAATGGCTTCGAGGTGGTTTGCCCAAAAGTCAAAAGTGACTAGGGGCCAAGGGTCTCTTAAGTCCGGGCCTGCCTCCCCCCCCCCTCTGGAGCGTGACGTACTTTATGGACGGCCCCTACTTACATACTTTTCTCTCGTATTATTATTATTATATATTTAGACGTGCATACGAAAAAAAATAAAGGTTTTCTTCCTTATTTCTTGCATATAGCAGAACGGCTTTGCTGTGTTACGTCACAAATTTTGGGAGCCATGGAATTACGTGACTTAACGGATTTCGTGAAGTAATGAATCGCGATTAACGGGATTATATATGCGCTATAAAATATACTTAATCCAAACTAATCGATTAATCGATTAAATTTTTCCCAATTAATCGAACCAAAAAAAAATCAGTACCAGCCCTAAGAATTTTATTTAAATGGGTTCGGACTTGACTTTGGTTTTGTTTGTTATGTGATTTGTCTCACATACATAATGTTACCTTCCCCTTTACCAAGAACACACTTTGTTTCTCTAAATCTTTAACAAGTTTACCTACAAGTTTTTCCTTTGTTGTTGTTTTTTTTCTCTCTTATTGTAATATATCTAGATAGTTGAACATTTGTACTGGAAATAGTACATCTGGAGTAACAATCATACATCTGGTGTGAGAATAGTATAACTGGTGTGAGAATAGTGCATCTTGTGTGAGAATAGTTCAATATCTGGTGTGAGAATAGTTAAATATCTGGTGTGAGAATAGTTCAATATCTGGTGTGAGAATAGTTAAATATCTGGTGTGAGAATAGTTCAATATCTGGTGTGAGAATAGTTCAATATCTGGTGTGAGAATAGTTAAATATCTGGTGTGAGAATAGTTCAATATCTGGTGTGAGAATAGTTAAATATCTGGTGTGAGAATAGTTCAATATCTGGTGTGAGAATAGTTAAATATCTGGTGTGAGAATAGTTCAATATCTGATGTGAGAATAGTCAAATATCTGGTGTGAGAATAGTTCAATATCTGATGTGAGAATAGTTAAATATCTAGTGGGAGAATAGTTAAATATCTGTTGTGAGAATAGTTCAATATCTGATGTGAGAATAGTTAAATATCTGGTGTGAGAATAGTTCAATATCTGATGTGAGAATAGTTCAATATCTGGTGTGAGAATGGTTCAATATCTGATGTGAGAATAGTTAAATATCTGGTGTGAGCATAGTTAAATATCTGGTGTGAGAATAGTTAAATATCTGATGTGAGAATAGTTAAATATCTGGTGTGAGAATGGTTCAATATCTGGTGTGAGAATAGTTCAATATCTGGTGTGAGAATAGTTCAATATCTGATGTGAGAATGGTACAATATATAATAGTGAAACATGAGTGGGTTAAATTGAGTTATTTTAACATTGAACACTTGAGTGGGTTAAATTGAGTTATTTTAACATTGAACTCTTGAGTGGGTTAAATTGAGTTATTTTAACATTGAACACTTGAGTGGGTTAAATTGAGTTATTTTAACATTGAACTCTTGAGTGGGTTTAAATTGAGTTATTTTAACATTGAACACTTGAGTGGGTTAAATTGAGTTATTTTAACATTGAACACTTGAGTGGGTTAAATTGAGTTATTTTAAACATTGAACACTTGAGTGGGTTAAATTGAGTTATTTTAACATTGAACACTTGAGTGGGTTAAATTGTGTTATTTTAACATTGAACACTTGAGTGGGTTAAATTGAGTTATTTTAACATTGAACACTTTAGTGGGTTAAATGAGTTATTTTAACATTGAACTCTTGAGTGGGTTAAATTGAGTTTATTTTAACATTGAACACTTGAGTGGGTTGAAATTGAGTTATTTTAACATTGAACACTTGAGTGGGTTAAATTGAGTTATTTTAACATTGAACTCTTGAGTGGGTTAAATTGAGTTATTTTAACATTGAACACTTGAGTGGGTTAAATTGAGTTTTTTAACATTGAAATCTTGAGTGGGTTAAATTGAGTTATTTTAACATTGAACTCTTGAGTGGGTTAAATTGAGTTGTTTTAACATTGAACTCTTGAGTGGGTTTAAATTGAGTTATTTTAACATTGAACTCTTGAGTGGGTTAAATTGAGTTATTTTAACATTGAACACTTGAGTGGGTTAAATTGAGTTATTTTAACATCTTATCTTATCTTATCTGTTTACAGACGCTCCTTCTATACAGAAGATTATTGCATCCTACGCTTATCTATGGTTTGTGTTTAGTCCTGCATTGTTATTAGAGATTTAAATGTTGATAAAGTGATTTAGAGATTTTATTAGAGATTTTAAACATTGAACACTTGAGTGGGTTAAATTGAGTTATTTTAACATTGAACACTTGAGTGGGTTAAATTGAGTTATTTTGAAATTGAACTATTGAGTGGGTTAAATTAAGTTATTTTAACACTGAACACTTGAGTGGGTTAAAGTAATTTATTTTAACACTGAACACATGACTGCGTTAAATTAAGTCTGTCAAGGAATCTCCTTCCTCTCCACAATGTGTTCATGTATGACGTGTATGTAGTAGTGTTACGTTCTAGATATATAGGGGAGGCTATGTGTTTTTTGTATGTAGAGAATGTATTTGCTTAATTATTTCCCTTTAGCCCACTGTTGTCCACTTTGCGTATAGTTATCGTTGTTTGAATTACTGGCCAAAATACCAGGCGCTGTCAGAGAATATCACAATAAAAGATCCACATCAAACATTTCGGACAACATATAACTCAAGGTCAAGGTCTGTTGTTACCAAAGGTCAACTCTATAATTAAGACAACATTATTTCCATAAATATTTATTTCCCTGATAGAATCCCTTTCCGCAAAACCTACCCGAACTCGGATAATTGACTTTGACTTAACCTAAAATGATCATTTAGCGTCATGTGATCACTTATTCTAAAATGATCATTTAGCATCATGTGATCACTTAATCTAAAATGATCATTTAGCATCATGTGGTCACTTAATCTAAAATGATCATTTAGCATCATGTGATCCCATTCTTGATGGAATACCGTTCCCCGATACGATCCCATTTCATATCGACATCTAGTTCCCCGGCGGGTACGGTACATATGCTTGTACATGAAGTTGTCGAGTTCACTAATGGAGTCTCGTTCCTCGTGAGATCCTGTTTCAGTTCGTATTATGAAGGTACCTGCCCAAGTTATGTAAGGTTCATCAACACATACATTCGCGTCTGCTGTTGTTTTCCCACCACATTTATGTACCGGTGTATAGCTAAGACTTTCGACCATAATGTGTGTTTTTTTCTAGAAAATTCCATCTTTAAATTATGACTAGCCCCACCACCCGCACCCCACCACCCTTTATAAAGCTTGTAACGACAAATTATTTGGTAAAACTATTTTTAGACTTACAAATACATATTGCAGAGACATAGCTATAACCACTATTGATATAGGTTTAAAGAGGGGCACAAGTGGAGACCAGTCTGTGACGTGATGTTTGCAATATGGAAAATATGGGATCAAACTTTACAATTGATATCCCATTAACGTCGGTTGACAAATAACGGAGAACACACAAAATTAAACTATAGAAAATTCTACCCCTGTAAATTTTAATCGGGGGCATGACGAATATATATAATTATATTACTGCTGAGGAAATTAACGATTAATTAATCGATTAATCGTTAAATTTTTTTTATCGATTAAAATTAATTTGATCAATTAAAATTTAAGAAAATATTTCTATTTTTGTTTCCTATTTATTAATAATTTATATTTTTTGTTACTTACATACTTTTCCCTCGTATTATTATTATTTATTTAGACGTGCATACGTAAACAAAAAGGTTTTTATTTCTTATTTCTTGTATAGGCATAGCAGAACGATTTTGCTGTGTTACGTCACAAAATTTGGGAGCCATAGAATTATCGTGACTTAACAGATTTCGCGCAATAATGGATCGCAACTTCACGGGATCTATATTGTCATAGTCATGGTCATTGTTATCAGGGGCGGATTAAGACTGCACGGGGCCCCTGGCTGCAATTCAAACTGGGGCCCTATCCAGCCAGTGTGCCTTTAGATAAAATGATTGCTAGCAGCTAATATAAGACTGTAACTTGTAAATATTCATCCAAAATGATTATTCATGAAAAAAAACCAAATTCGAAGAAATAACTTTTTGCCGGTATCCTAAAATTGAGTGTAAAAGACAATTTATAAAATTAAAAAACACATGAAAGAAGAATTTCTCACCCCACCCGGGGATCGAACCCGCCACCGATTGCACCACAAGACTTAGTACTTCTCATTCGGCGTACCTGGGTTGTCAATTTAAAACGATATATAATAGTTTTTAATAATTTCTTTTGTTAAACCTACCAAATAAGGTTTTTTGACTATCGTGTCGGAAAAGACATCATTTTAATAGATGAGATTTTATTAATTTATCATATTTTCATCAATTCATGTATACATTTGTCCACATTTATTATAAAATATGCTAAGTTTGGGGGCCCTAAATCATCGGGGGCCCCTGGCTTTAGCCCGTTCAGCCCCCCCCCTTAATCCGCCATAGATTGTTATGCATTTAAAAAGCACGTGAATTACGTGTTAAACATTTACAAAGCAATTTTAAACAATCATTTTTATAAATTTTGCTTTAAATTTGTAACTTGTTGAATCTAATGTCAATCAAGTGATACCATAAAACCTGGGGCTCTATACCCTCCCCCCACCTCCCCCACCCCACGGAAAATGCAAGGTGTGCCGTCACGTCAAGGCGGCATTTCCATATGTTGTCACCTGACGTGATTATCACGAGGGTTGAGAGTGAAACCGTGCTATAAACCTCTAACGGCTTCAACCCGTAAACAAATCTATGCTGACTACCCCCCCCCAACACACGACATTTTTGGTGGCCCCTCCCATACGCCCCCCACCCCTTATACCCTTCACGCTCAGACATTGTTACAGCCCCATACACAAAGGAGCGACCCCGCTGACCACATCAATGGCCAACGGTCAGCATCCCGGCCATTGTGCCGGTCACACGTGTGAAATTCAACAGCCCGCGAGGGAGATTGATTACCGCTTGTTAAAATTGTGTCAGCGCCACTTGATGGCTTCGTGAGCCGTATGAGGTTATCTGAAGTCATAAATGGCAGGAATATGGATCACTTGGGCTTCAGGTCGGGACGTGTTCGGTCAGCTGTTGGGACGACTTTGGTGACACGACGGCTTGGCGAGGGCGCCTCACCTCTCACTTTCTGTGTGCAGATCGTAAGGTGAGACGGGGCGTCTACAGGGCTAGTGGTGTGTCGCGGTGATAATGGGACATGCAGTTTTATAACTGACATAAACTTTATGTTAGTTCATGAAAATTATTAGGAATGTTTAAACAAGGAGGGAGGTGATCTTATGTTGAATTCTCTTAGCTTAAAAAAATGGATACAAAACTTGTCAAACGACAGTAAGCAGGGAGATTTGATGACGTAATAAACTCTAATTACTCTGGCCATCAACTGGAGAAAAGTGAAAGGGTCGACAGTGGCACAGCTATGAGAACCTCTGACTCACTGGGAATAGATCAGTTGTATGTGATCAGGAGAAAGGAGTATGGGAAAGGGGGGGTTGGCGTCATAACGAGACAGCATGCGAGCATTTAATTTCTGAGTATTAAGGGGAAGTAAATCGGAACTGTAATGTGATCTCCCATTTACTTCCCGTTTGTGATCATCCACTTCCGGGCAACTGAGAAAATAACTTCCTTCGATTGCAGGGTTGCCATATTGGCCTTTTAAGAGGGTTTGGCCTTTTGGCCTTTTTTTTGGCCTTTTTCTTAAAAAGAAATAAAAATATATACAATATATATAAAAATAATCTTTATCACAATTTTTTTTTAAATTCGCCAATAAGTAAATAACCTTATTAATTATTTCCTATTTTTGAATAGCTTACGTGTATTTTAGACATTAAAAAGTTTTTTAAAAGTTTAAAGAATAGGCTATTAAGACAAAGCCAGACAAAGTTCACACTTTTAGACGCTATTGTTAGTCAGGGCTGAACCTTTCTTTACAAATAAATGCAGTAAGGACTTTGTCGTGTCACCAAGAATGCTTGATGACTTGACATCTGATAAAGTTTATAATAATACTGCAAATAGCAGTCTAGAGCAGTGCTTCTCAAACTTTTTAGTGTGGCGGACCGGCAGGAATTTTGTCATCGCGCCAGGGACCGGTGAACTATTTTCCCTGTACTCACGTGGTAGCGAAATGTCCTTTCTTGGTAACTTCTGCGGACCAGCATCGGATGGCCCACGGACCGGCACCGGTCCGCGGACCACCACTTTGAGAAGCACTGGTCTAGAGGAAAAGGATGACCTGAAGCTTTTCTTTCAAATTTGTATGTTAGTATCATAGTCTATTTATTTTGTGAGTACAACCATACATACGAACATTGGCATTTACACATTTATTATACTTTTTCTCCTGGTTCTACATTCATTTTAAATAGTTAACTAATTTTCAGCCGCTATGAGCCGCCCATAAATGAAGTCACGCAATTTTGGCAGATTTTTCAATGTATTTTCAACAACCCATCGTCACACGTAATCAAGAGCTAGACCCTTTCCAATATGACGTCACAGTTCTTAAAAGCACCCTCCCCCTCGTCATACATCGCTACAAATCTGTGACCCCCTCCCGCCTCCTAGGTGCGTGACGTCATTTTTGTTGACATTTTCATATAACATAAGTTTGGCCTTTTTTGGCAGTCAGTTTGGCCTTTTACCCAAATTACAATCTGGCAACCCTGTTCGATTGCACCCCCCCCAAATCTCTCCTCCCCTCCCCCCACCCACGATAAAGGGAGAGAGAGAGAGAGAGATCAACCCAGCAGCACAAGCCAACCAAAGGAAAGAGATGAACTTGATTTTATTGAACTTCCTTAATATGACACTAGTTGTATGTGCACATTTGTAACTAGTGGGAAACTACAAGGTTGGTGTACAAACTGCTATGAAACTAGAAGGTTGGTGTACAAACTACTATGAAACTAGAAGGTTGGTGTACAAACTACTATAAAACTAGAAGGTTGGTGAATAAACTACTATGAAACTAGAAGGTTGGTGTACAAACTACTATGAAACTAGAAGGTTGGTGTACAAACTACTATGACACTAGAAGGTTGTTGTACAAACTACTATGAAACTAGAAGGTTGGTGTACAAACTGCTATGAAACTAGAAGGTTGGTGTACAAACTACTATGAAACTAGAAGGTTGGTGTACAAACTAATATGAAACTAGAAGGTTGGTGTACAAACTACTATGAAACTAGAATGTTGGTGTACAAACTACTATAAAACTAGAAGGTTGGTGTACAAACTACTATGAAACTAGAAGGTTGGTGTACAAACTACTATGAAACTAGAAGGTTGGTGTACAAACTACTATGAAACTAGAAGGTTGGTGTACAAACTACTATGAAACTAGAAGGTTGGTGTACAAACTACTATGAAACTAGAAGGTTGGTGTACAAACTACTATGAAACTAGAAGGTTGGTGTACAAACTACTATGAAACTAGAAGGTTGGTGTACAAACTACAAACTACTATGAAACTAGAAGGTTAGTGTACAAACTACTATGAAACTAGAAGGTTGGTGTACAAACTACTATGAAACTAGAAGGTTGGTGATCAAACTACTATGAAACTATAAGGTTGGTGTACATGGTGATGTAAAAACTATGAAACTAGAAGTTTGGTGTACACAGAATTCCTATAGTACACAGTAGTTCCTATAGTACACATTAGTTCCTCTAGTACACAGTTGTTCCTATAGTACACAGTAGTTGCTATAGTACACATTAGTTCCTATAGTACACAGTTGTTCCTATAGTACACAGTAGTTGCTATAGTACACAGTAGTTCCTATAGTACGCAGTAGTGTACACGACTAAATCTGATCACCGAATTCAATTTTATTTTTTGTCAACTCACATATTGTTTTTGTGGAGCATTGTTTGTGTACTCAGATAATGACAATTTCTTACAGAGACCCAACCCGCCCGACCCCTCACAATCTTACTTTTGTTCTTGGGTTGAGGCAGGTGGGTGGGGTTTGTGGTGTTGTACATAAACATTGTTTATGGCAGGTGGGGTGGGGTTTGTGGTGTTGTACATAAACATTGTTTATGGCAGGTGGGGTGGGGTTTGTGGTGTTGTACATAAACATTGTTTATGGCAGGTGGGGTGGGGTTTGTGGTGTTGTACATAAACATTGTTTATGGCAGGTGGGGTGGGGTTTGTGGTGTTGTACATAAACATTGTTTATGGCTTTACCTTGTCAAGATAACATTTACCTCAACAGTAGCCCATAAAACGACTGGTCTTTGATTTAACTGTGAAGTACCCCCTCCCTCCCCCCATACTTCTAACACACCGTCCTGCATTTACTGCACGGGATGTCAGGTCATGTTGATACTGTGAGGCGGAGATTTATTGCTAATATGGCACGTTCACGTGTATGTGCTGTAGACGATCATATGTAGGCTACTGAGTAGGGAATTTTGCATACGGCGATGGCAAGGTGCACGGGGAAACGTCTTAGTGGTGTAGTGTAATATCTGTGTGCCTTATAAATGGAAACAAACGGAAACAGTGTCAGGAAACTCCACTATGTCCGCAGGATTCGGCGGTTTGCTTACAAGGAGATTTGATAACTCACGATACAAGGGTCATTTACTAGTAAGTTTGATAACTGAAGATAGACGGGTCATTTACTAGTAGGTTTGATAACTGAAGATAGACGCGTCATTTACTAGTAGGTTTGATAACTGAAGATAGACGGGTCATTTACTAGTAGGTTTGATAACTGAAGATAGACGGGTCATTTACTAGTAGGCTTGATAACTGAAGATAGACGGGTCATTTACTAGTAGGTTTGATAACTGAAGATAGACGGGTCATTTACTAGTAGGTTGGGTAACTGAAGATAGACGGGTCATTTACTAGTAGGTTTGATATTTAACAACAATAAACGGGTCATTTACTAGTAGGTTTGATAACTGAAGATAGACTGGTCATTTACTAGTAGGTTTCATATTTAACAACAATAAACGGGTCATTTACTAGTAGGTTTGATAACTTACAATAAACGGGTCATTTACTAGTAGGTTTGATAACTTACAATCAACGGGTTTATTTACTAGTAGGTTTGATAACTGAAGATAGACGGGTCATTTACTAGTAGGTTTGATAACTTAAAATAGACGGGTCATTTACTAGTAGTTTTGATAACTGAAGATAGACGGGTCATTTACTAGTAGGTTGGATAACTGAAGATAGATGGGTCATTTACTAGTAGGTTTGATATTTAACAACAATAAACGGGTCATTTACTAGTAGGTTTGATAACTGAAGATAGACTGGTCATTTACTAGTAGGTTTCATATTTAACAACAATAAACGGGTCATTTACTAGTAGGTTTGATAACTTACAATAAACGGGTCATTTACTAGAAGTTTGATAACTTACAATAAACGGGTCATTTACTAGTAGGTTTGATAACTGAAGATAGACGGGTCATTTACTAGTAGGTTGGGTAACTGAAGATAGACGGGTCATTTACTAGTAGGTTTGATATTTAACAACAATAAACGGGTCATTTACTAGTAGGTTTGATAACTTACAATAAACGGGTCATTTACTAGTAGGTTTGATATTTAACAACAATAAACGGGTCATTTACTAGTAGGTTTGATAACTGAATATAGACGGGTCATTTACTAGTAGGTTTGATAACTGAAGATAGACGGGTCATTTACTAGTAGGTTTGATAACTGAAGATAGACGGGTCATTTACTAGTAGGTTTGATAACTGAAGATAGACGGGTCATTTACTAGTAGGTTTGATAACTGAAGATAGACGGGTCATTTACTAGTAGGTTTGATAACTGAAGATAGACGGGTCATTTACTAGTAGGTTTGATAACTGAAGATAGACGGGTCATTTACTAGTAGGTTGGATAACTGAAGATAGACGGGTCATTTACTAGTAGGTTTGATAACTGAAGATAGACGGGTCATTTACTAGTAGGTTGGATAACTGAAGATAGACGGGTCATTTACTAGTAGGTTTGATAACTGAAGATAGACGGGTCCTTTGGGTCATAGAATAGAGTGACCTGATTATTTCACCAGCTATTTATATTAGGATTCACCTACGTTAAACGATGACGTCTGGCACGATGGCGTCCATCGCGATGACGTCATTGTACCGGAGTTCGATGAACCTTGCAGACGACTAGAACTTCTCTGGTGCGTTATTTCGTTCCAAGGAAAAGGGAAAAGGATCGTTTCGTGTGTAACACCTCGAGAAATATTGGGGTAAAATATCAACGGCTGCTACTGAAGTCTTTGATTCCTGCAGCTGTCAAAATGATTCAGTTGTTGACGAGATGCTAAATAACAAATTTAGCCTTTTAACGAAAACATGGCTAATGTTACGTGCTCCCGCAGCCGAGGCTAAATCGAGTATTCAAAACAGAGGGCAACAATAATAAATAAGCAGTTATGAGGCAACACGATGGAGGAAGGTCACCAAGACGAGATCCTTGGGGCTCTTAGCTGTGCCAGGTGAACCAGCAGATATTCCGGACATTTTATTTTCGACTCCGGATAATTGCTTCGACTCCTATCAATAACGTCACAAAAGTTTTTCACTTCTTCTGGGGAAAGAGCGGGAGTGAGGAAGTAGACCTTAGCAACATAGACATTATTTTAATCTTTTTATCTACTTATTTTTTTTTAAATTTAAATTTTAAACATGGCAACATGAATAAACTTTTTAAGGCTCATGAAAAATGTCCAGTTGTCAAAGCTACTTTGGTTTCCACCATGTGTTGTGAGTTGTGAGTGTATTTTGGCTTAGTTCTCTTTACTCTCATTTAGTCATAAAGTTCATAAGGTGTTTCCGAAATTCGTATTCCTTCTTCTGTCTCTCTCACTCCCTCTTCCTCTCATGTATCTGTAACTTTTATCTCTCTCATTAAACATTCTCTTTCTCCTTCTTAAATTTTCACTCACTCACTCCCTCCCTCTCCTCTCTCCTACCCGTTCACCCCTGTCTGTAACCGAATCGCGTGTTTTGCCGCGGGCCATCAGTCAAGCACGAACTCCCCGGCTCTAGAATCGAACCACCGACCGGTCGAGCCTGGAATGAAAACGACCGGCATAGGCCTTCATTAGCCCCAATCAGCCGGCGGAGCTCAAGGGAATTTCCTGTCAACAGCAGCCGGAGCGTAGTGCCTCGCCACGCTCTCTCTCTCTCTCTCTCTCTCTCTCTCTTCCTCTCTCTCTCTCCATTTTTCCTTCTCCCAGCGACCGCGTACGTCTCTCACTCCTTCCCTCTAACGTTCAAGCTTTATTCAATACGCAGCCATTCCGCCCCTCCCCTTTATTCCTCCCTAAGCCACGCCTCCCCCACGTCTTTTTTTTTCTCTCTCCGCCCCCTCGTAACGGATGCCATATCATCACCCGCGACGATCGAAGTCCAAAGACAGGATTTTGTTCCAACGAGTGTGGAACTTGCAACTGCTATCTTCTCGTCTGTTACGGGTATCCTTAGACATGACTTGCATGAGTCCTCGAGTGGATGATCGCCCAATGAGGTTGCTGACAAGTTGAGAACAAGAACTAACTGCTGTAACATGTTATTGTGTTATTGTGTTATACTTATAACGTATACCACATTTCTGTTATGTAACTTTAAATTATATTTCTGTATCATTATAATGCGATATTGTTTTAATGCTATATCGTTAAACTGCTTTATTGAATTTATTGCTTCCTATTGTTATATTGTCGTGCAGCTTTTTTGTTATATTTTACTTGTTATTTTGTTTAAATTTTTCTTTTCTAGATGGGTTTTGTAAACAGGATGTTTGACGCCACGGAACCACCTATGTGACGTCACACTGTCATCATGTCCAGCTCTGATAAAGACGATAGTGTGTTTGTTTGTTTGTCCGTCGTGATCGACGAGGTCCATCCTCATCATACTGGTCACGTGCTTTGGCAACCATGTGTGTCCTTTGGCAGCCATGTGTGTCCTTTGGCAGCCATGTGTGTCCTTTGGCAGCCATGTGTGTCCTTTGGCAGCCATGTGTGTCCTTTGGCAGCCATGTGTGTCCTTTGGCAGCCATGTGTGTCCTTTGGCAGCCATGTGTGTCCTTTGGCAACCATGTGTGTCCTTTGGCAGCCATGTGTGTCCTTTGGCAGCCATGTGTGTCCTTTGGCAGCCATGTGTGTCCTTTGGCAGCCATGTGTGTCCTTTGGCAGCCATGTGTGTCCTTTGGCAGCCATGTGTGTCCTTTGGCAGCCATGTGTGTCCTTTGGCAGCCATGTGTGTCCTTTGGCAGCCATGTGTGTCCTTTGGCAGCCATGTGTGTCTTTTGGCAGCCATGTGTGTCCTTTGGCAGCCATGTGTGTCCTTTGGCAGCCATGTGTGTCCTTTGGTCGTAACTACGATATTACACACACAACACAAGTCGAACATGTTGGTGTCCATTCTATTGGTTGAGTGACAACCAGCCCCATGTCACAACAACCACGACTCAATACACTTGAGTACCTACCAATGACAACCAATAAAACCTTCCAAAAGGACCAGTGGATGCCGCAACACATACGTCATTAGCAGCCCTTGCGAAGCATGGAGCATCCTCTTCATAGCACGTTGCGAACCTACTTTAAAGACATGGGAGCGAGAATGTTGGCAAGAAGAAGAGGGAGATACAACCATACAAACATACAACCATACAACCATACAAACATACTACCATACAAACATACAACAATACAAACATACAACCATACAAACATACAACCATACAAACATAGAAACATACAAACATACAAACATACAACCATACAAACATACAAACATACAACCATACAAACATACAACCATACAAACATACAACCATACAAACATACAACCATACAAACATACAAACATACAAACACAACATACAGTAGACTATGAGCAGAAGAACCAGTAGTAACAACGTATCAAACATCTGTAACAAAAGTATAACCACAACAAAGTATCAAACATCTGTAACAAAAGTATAACCACAACAAAGTATCAAACATCTGTAACAAAAGTATAACCACAACAAAGTATCAAACATCTGTAACAAAAGTATAACCACAACAAAGTATCAAACATCTGTAACAAAAGTATAACCACAACAAAGTATCAAACATCTGTAACAAAAGTATAACCACAACAAAGTATCAAACATCTGTAACAAAAGTATAACCACAACAAAGTATCAAACATCTGTAACAAAAGTATAACCACAACAAAGTATCAAACATCTGTAACAAAAATATAACCACAACAAAGTATCAAACATCTGTAACAAAAATATAACCACAACAAAGTATCAAACATCTGTAACAAAAGTATAACCACAACAAAGTATCAAACATCTGTAACAAAAGTATAACCACAACAAAGTATCAAACATCTGTAACAAAAATATAATTACCACAATTAAGTGTCAAATAGCAGTAACAAACGTACAATTACCACAATAAATATGACATAGATGTATCATCAAGTACAAGGATTTCAGTTTTAAAAAAGTATTTAAAAATAAGGCCAAGAAAACTACTGAAATTTAAATAACTAAGAACAGAATAAAATAATTCGACGACTGTGACAGCTTAAAAAAGTTAAACTGCTTATGTATCATTGGCTAATGTAGTCTTTATGTCAATGTCTGTATGTCAACATTCTCCCAAAGAAGGCTTATTGTCGATACACTTGCTTGTATTTTGTCTTCTGTCAGGTTTATTCTATCTCCGTACAACTACCTTCTAATTCCCCTATAAAGAGAAACACTGATGTCACTGCCAATTAAAAGTTAAAAAAAATAAAATTTGTACGCATTACACATTCCCAAGTACGCCTTATGTACGCCACCCGTACACAGTACACATTCCAAAGCACGCGATATATATGCCAGCCGTACACATTCCCAAGTCCGCCTTATGTACACCAGCCGTACACAGTACACATTCCCAAGTACGCCTTATGTACACCAGCCGTACACAGTACACATTCCCAAGTTCACCTTATGTACACCAGCCGTACACAGTACACATTCCCAAGTACGCCTTATGTACGCCAGCCGTACACAGTACACGTTCCCAAGTATGCCTTGAGTACACCAGCCGTACAAAGTACACATTCCCAAGTACGCCTTATGTACACCAGCCGTACACAGTACACATTCCCAAGTTCACCTTATGTACGCCAGCCGTACACAGTACACATTCCCAAGTACGCCTTATGTACACCAGCCGTACACAGTACACATTCCCAAGTACGCCTTATGTACGCCAGCACCAAGTGTCCCACCACTGGGTTATTCCCGTTACAGCTCCGCCGAGATCCTCGAGTCGGGCCGCCTGATGACGTAAGTGTCGCGCACATCAATGCGACGGTCTGCGGAGTAGACAGGCCAGCACCTGTTTTACTGTTGGCGTCCCTCAAATACTCCTGTGCCCCTCAATTTGGATTCGAGCCTCTCGTGTGAAGCAGCTATCGTTTTACGACAGTAATGTCGCGGGAGCCAGCCTATAAGCCGCCTTTGCCAAAGCCCTAGTTTCCGTGCGTGAGGTTTTCCTCGCGGTGTTCCGCAGCTGAGACCTCGCCACCGTCTCCGTAAATATGATCGTTAGCTGATAGTGTGCCGTAAAAATCGGCCTTCTCGCCGTGGGCCAGACGTGGGGAGACCGGGATCTCAGGAATGAATGGGCTCGGGAGAAAAAAGAGAAAAAAAAATTTCTATGAGACACCAAAGGTGTCAGTGGTTTACTTTATTGTTTGAGAAGGTGTTTGCTGAATGTTTGTATCATACTAACGTGAAGGCGTAGTCATAGATTTAAACGTATTACAGTTTGTTCATTGTTTTAAAAGGCGCTGACTGAATGCTAAACATGAAACTAAGTTGTAGACATTTATAAATGTACTAAAATATTTTATTTAAACAGGGTATGTATAGGTAACACATATGTGACGTAATGTGCGGCATATACATTCCCTGTTTTAATAACATATATTTTTTTAAATCCCAAAGCCTGATTGCAGTCTCACCCATATTTTGTCCTTATAAATGTATGACAGTTTGGTCGATCTAGTTTAGTTATAATTTACCATAATTGTGTAACAGAAGATTGCTTAACAAATGTGGGCCAGACATTCCCGACTAACTGGTCAAGAACACACAAGGGATGGTGTCCAAAATTATTGAACTTAAGTTGGTTGCTGGTAGTCTTTTTTTATATTTTTCTTTGTAGGGGAGATCATCGAGAGCTTTGTTATATACATTTTCCAAGTATTGTTACTGTTATTTTTAAAGAAACTGATCACTAGTGATTTTGTTTTTAACTAGATGCTAAAGATGTCAGTAGAGTGGTTCTAAAAAGACCAATAAGACGTTTTCTAACATCACTTTAATTTGAGAACCACTGTATAAGACAATAGATTAGATGATCCATGTTCTTACTACAATAAACAATTGAATTAAACACAGATCAGACCTCAATGTGTAGTTCTGCAACCTACTCGTGAGTGTACCAGATAAAAGACTAGACACAGTTTGCCTTTATTTGTGTTTATATGTTTCCCCAGATCGAGCTACGAAATACAATAATTACAATAGCTACAATAGCTACCATGGTTAACATACTAAAGGTTTTCATCTCCAAAATTATTATTATTTTTTTTTCTACTTACTTCAATATTTTACTCATATTAAAATTTGAATGCGTAAGTAATCATATTTTTGTTATATGTAATATAACACTTTAAATAATCAATTACTCATAAAAAACGTACAGGTAGATGGCAGTAGATGCCATGTAGTATGATTATACAAATGCGCAGTTCAAAGTAATTGGCGCAGAATTCAAGGCGGAGATAAGTGTCAACAAATGATGAAATGTGGCAACACGGGTTTCCGTAGATAAATGATTACTGTGTAAGTGCTGAAAGAGGGGAAAATTTGCCCGACGAAAAATGCACCAGGAACAGTACCCTTAGTGGTGTGCCCGCTGGTCTGTTCGTCAATGGCCCGCGTGGTGATTCAAGGCAACCGTCCCTGGCCTTTGTTAGCAGCTCGTCTGTTATCCGTTGCGGAACTAGGACGGGTTTTTTCCCCTTCCCAGCACAGCAATGGGTAGTGAACGGCAGGCGCCAGGGGTAGGCTGGTCGTTGTGAGATGGGATCTGTTTGACATGAATTATCACTGGACAGGTGGGGCCCTAACCCGAACCCCCGATAACCACTTAAGCGGGGTGGCCCTTAGCGGAAGAAATAAGGAACTCATTTACGTAATCGCAAACAGCCCTCACGAACACAGGCGAGCGCCTCGTCATAGATCACAATGCTGTGCTTAACACATGTGTTTTTCCCCGTGTGCCGGTCTCTTGTAGAGGGTTGCCTGATTGGTCTTTTTACCATCAGACTCCTTGCACCCTTTAAGTCCTTCGACTTACCAAAAAAAGTAATAAAAGAAAAATAAATAAAGATACGCAATGAAAAATACAAGCATTAAAATATTTTTTAAAATTAATCAATAAATACTTTTATTTAAACAAAAATTAACTAAAAAGCAAAATAGAAAGTATCGAACTAAAGAAAAGTTTGTGGAAATAACGCAGCCCTGTATCCATATGAAGGAGATAGGTGGCTCGGGCGTTAGAGATGGCCTAAACCAGCGGTTCCCAACCTGTGGGTCGTGTTTTCTGGGGGTCACCAATGTCACCAACTGTCGACTAAAGAAATATTCACTATACTATAATGCAAATTTGCTCTATTTCGTAAACACTTTTTTTAAATGACTTATTTAAATTTCATGGGGGTCGAGGGTCACATGGTTTTTATAAAAACGGTCGCGACCCAAAAAAGGTTAGGAACCACAGGTCTAAACACACACTGACCACTGCTAAGTCCACTCACAGAGCCCTCAACACACACTGACCACTGCTACGTCAAAGTCCAGTCACAGTGCCCTCAATACACACTGACCACTGCTAAGTCCAGTCACAGAGCCCTCAACACACTGACCACTGCTACGTCAAAGTCAAGTCTAATTTATTTCGTATTTATAATTGTACTAATATATGTATGTCCTATACGTATCACTCTAATGCAGTGTTTCTCAAATAGTGGGGCACGCCCACTAGGGGCTAGAAATGTTTTCTTCTTCCTATTGCGCTTTGGCTTTACAGAAAATAATTGAGCAACACTTACATGGTAAACGTGTATCACGTGATAGTGTATCTATTTATGTATTACTATTACATCACGTGATAGTGTATCTATTTATGTATTACTATTACATCACGTGATAGTGTATCTATTTATGTATTACTATTACATCACGTGATAGTGTATCTATTTGTGTATTACTATTACATCACGTGATAGTGTATCTATTTATGTATTACTATTACATCACGTGATAGTGTATCTATTTGTGTGTTACTATTACATCACGTGATAGTGTATCTATTTGTGTATTACTATTACATCACGTGATAGTGTATCTATTTGTGTATTACTATTACACCACGTGATAGTGTATCTATTTGTGTATTACTATTACATCACGTGATAGTGTATCTATTTGTGTATTACTATTACATCACGTGATAGTGTATCTATTTGTGTATTACTATTACATCACGTGATAGTGTATCTATTTGTGTGTTACTATTACATCACGTGATAGTGTATCTATTTGTGTATTACTATTACATCACGTGATAGTGTATCTATTAGTGTATTACTATTACATCACGTGATAGTGTATCTATTAGTGTATTACTATTACATCACCAGATAGTGTATCTATTTGTGTATTACTATTACATCACGTGATAGTGTATCTATTAGTGTATTACTATTACATCACGTGATAGTGTATCTATTAGTGTATTACTATTACATCACCAGATAGTGTATCTATTTGTGTATTACTATTACATCACCAGATAGTGTATATATTTGTGTATTTCTTATACATCACGTGATAGTGTATCTATTTGTGTATTACTATTACATCACCAGATAGTGTATCTATTTGTGTATTACTATTACATCACCAGATAGTGTATATATTTGTGTATTACTATTACATCACCAGATAGTGTATCTATTTGTGTATTACTATTACATCACCAGATAGTGTATATATTTGTGTATTACTATTACATCACGTAATAGTGTATTTATCTTACCATAATAAGATTCTGATTGCTCGTATTGTGTATGACTACAGTGCGACCCCGCTAAGTCGCGCTTCGGCCCCACCCGCCCGAAATCAGTTAAGTCGCGGCAATTCCATGGCTCCCAAATTTTGTGGTGTAACACAGCAATAAATAATACGTACGTATGATTTTTCCCGCGTTGTCAAGTTTCTGTTCGCCGTGGTAGTTGTAGTTACTTGTTGAAAATTATTTTTTGTCTAAAATGTCGAGAGAGCTGGAAAAACCAACACTTCAGCTAAATGCTTATACTATCGAGGGCAAATTTAATATAATTGAGAGAATTCGGAAAAAATGTTAAAATGTTAAAAAAATGTTAACCATTTGTCTGTGGCCGTTTTGACGGGGCCATTATGTCAGGGCCATTATGTCGGGGCCGTTTTGTCGGGGCCATTATGTCAGGGCCATTATGACGAGGCCGTTTTGTCGGGGCATTTTCGTCGGGGCAGTTTTGACGGGTCACCGGAGTGAAGCTAGACTTCGGGAGTTTGTTGATAATATGGAGAGTAGAAAGCAATCATTGCTGAGTAGCTGGCTAATAAAGAAATAACTGTTTAAGTGTACATACATTTAAAAACCAGTAATTAGGCAATTAGGGATTGAAAAGTTATACGGATTCTTGTAATTAACATTCGGCTGACTGCCAAGGATCAGTTATAAACAATTACCGATTTTTCGGTAATTTTTGTAATGAAAGTTCTTTTAATATATTTGAATAAAACAAATGCACCAGATATGTATTGATATCTATAATACGTGAGTATAAACTTGACTTAATTTTAAATAACAGTTATAGGGAAGAAAACACGTTTTTATTTTGCATCATTTATTATCACTTAATAAGTTAAACTGAAATCTGTACTAAGTGACGACAAATCGAGAGTCACAAGTTAAGTCGCGATGACATGAATATGGACCCGAACGACCGCGACTTAACGGGGTCGCACTGTATATCACACCGTTTGTTTTAGTTTAAAACTGACATATTTCAACTATTTAAAAGATCCGAACTCTTCCCTTACAGTATTAGGCCGTGAGAACTTCTGCATACGGGGAGTTGGGAGTAACTAAAGTGTGTGTTTGTGTGTGTGGGGGGGTGTTGGTTGGGGGGATGTAAAGACGGCACTACAGCACTATCAATGGCTTCAAAGAACTCGACAACCCAAAGTGCCCTTTCCATCAATGTTTGATTTTCAATTGAACACTCGAGCAGACCAACGGCGACCACTGCCTTTTGCTACGGCCTCGGGTCAGTTTCGAGTGGTGAGATGGGAGACACAGGAAGTCAAAGACTGGCCGGACACGACTGTAGGTGGGGCGTCCGTTGGGAGAGGGTGTCAAAACCCCAGACTAATTATTGCCCTCGTCGTCATCCGGGGGGGGGGAGAAGGGGGAGTTATGACGAGACGGAGTAATGAGGAGGTGGGATGGGGGCGAGTATACCACTGGGAGAATATCAGTCTGCTGTAACCGGAAGTGTTACTCCCTGTTAATGAGAAATCCGATACAAAGTCAAGGCATTGAACCAAAGACATTTGTCGTGGTGGATTGGTGGAGCGGTAGAGCAGTGGAGTAGTGGAGTGGAGAGCAGTGGAGTAGGGTGTAGTGGATAACATAATGATCCACTGATTCAAGAACAAGTATTTGAAGTATGAGAAACGACGATGTATGTGAAGAATACAGCGGCGTAAGATTCAATCACTTGCCGATTTATTGTGAAAATACGCCTTAGCGTCTTTCGAACAATAAATCAGGTCAATCTATACCACGTCAAAATAAGTCAATATGTTCCCCATCTAATTAGGTCAATCTATCCCACATCAAAATAAGTCAATATGTTCGCCATCTAATTAGGTCAATCTATCCCTCGTCAAAATAAGTCAATAGTTCCCCATCTAATTAGGTCAATCTATCCCACATCAAAATAAGTCAATATGTTCGCCATCTAATTAGGTCAATCTATCCCACATCAAAATAAGTCAATATGTTCCCCATCTAATTAGGTCAATCTATCCCACATCAAAATAAGTCAATATGTTCCCCATGTAATAAAATGAGACAAAAAGATTGTTTTTAAAGATATTGAATGGTTTATTACGAAATAGCAAAACCATAAACCTAACTCTGGCGTAATCAAATGACGCATTTCTTAAATTAGCTACACTTTATCCTGCTGCACCAATCAGATATCAGCATTGAGGATATTATGATGGCGTATATTTTATCAGAAGCGACTATAGCGCTAGAAATTAGGTAACAAATTAATACGAGTATTTACATGCCAACAAGTTCATAATGAAAGATATTACACACTTATACCACTACGCAATTACAATGATCACGCTAAAAAATAACTAAAATAACTAAGTTTTAAAAAAAAGTATTAAGTAGGGCTGCGGAAATTAAGGATTAATTTCTCGATTAATCGTTTAAAAATTTTTATGGATTAAAATTATTTTAATCGTTAAAAATTCGATTAAAATTTAAGAAAATATTTCTGTTTCCCCAATTTTTAAAATAAATAATTAATAATCAATTATTTTAACCTACAAACTTTTCTCACGTATCATAATAGATTTATTTAGACGTGCATACGTAAACATACATGGTGACAAATGACAGGGGAAATAACTCATTAGAACAAAAAATGTCAACTACCTGTGTTAAAATTAATCGTTAATTAATCGATTAATAGATTAATTTTTACAGATTAATCGAACACAATTTTTTTAATCGTTACCAGCCCTAGTATAAAGCCATACGAACGGACCATTAAACAATATAATTTGCAATTGTCACGCAAGTAGTGTCTGTCAGTCAGTCCTGACGCTACTAATTTTAGAAAGCAGAGAAAACCAAATTACTGCACCATTGCATCAAAAGGTGTGCAAATTAAAGATGCGCTGTAAAAAAATATATGACGTCATTGTTTTCGCTGATATTTTAATTTTGGAAAAGGGATCAATGTAAAAAGAGGATTTGATGATGGTTAATTAAAAAATAAAAAAAACAAAGGGGGCGCCGTAGGCGCCCTACAACCCCTATTATAAAATACTTTGTGTACATTTCAGAAAAATTAATATTTCGTATTTATCAAGCAAGGACAAGTTAGTTGGGCTTTTGAAAAAGGTGGGTGCCGTAGGCGCCCTAAAAAAAGTGCATTTTTTATTAAAAAATAGATTTCAGTTGAAAACTTCCGTCATTTTTGACGGGTGTACTCTAGTATAAAGGATAAACTTCGGGAGTCAATTGTTAAATCAATGAAACAGTTCCTCTTTTAAAATGTGGTCTAAATTATTTTTTAACGCTGTCAATTTTCGGTTGATGTTTAATTGGTCGACGTTTTGGTCTACGGACACTCTCTTGTGACAATCCTGTCAATATGTCCACCCAATCCTGTAAATATATTCATCCAAGTATGTCAATATGTTCACTCAATCCTGTCATTATGTTCACCCAAACCCGTCAATATGTGCACCCAATCATGTCAATATATTCATGCAATCCGGTCAAATTTTCTCCCAATCATGTCAATATGTTCACCCAATCATGTCAATATGTTCACCCAATCATGACAAATGATAACCCATCATGTCAATAGGCAATAGGTTCACCCAATCATGTCAATAGGTTCACCAATTCCTGTCATTCCGCTCACCCCACCATAGGTTGCATGCACCCCATTCTGTCGACACCCCACATCCTGGTTGTAAAAAAGGGAAATCCGGAATGTATTGTTGCCCCCCTCCCCCCGATGTATCTTAAGGGCTTTGCTTCCCAGAAACGTGTGGGCTCCACACCACGAGTCACTCTGACAGACTAACTTGCAGAGCTTCTGTCGGCCGATGGAATCACGGGGGAGGCTTCTCCGATGGAGTCACGCCAGCAGCGCACCGAAAGCCTCGATCTGGCGAAGCCTAGTAAACTGAAGGGCGATAAGAGCCGGTTGTACCTGATAAAGGAGTGATTTCCCTTGCGGCGATGAAGCTGGTTTATTAAACAGTGATAACACAAGGCTCAAGGCATGCGGCGGCCAGGACGCTTACCAATGGGAGATAACCCCATGTTCACCCAAACAAGGGAAACAATCGGGATACACACGGGAAGGCCGGTCAACGAATATATCCGGCATTGAGGTCTGTGGGATCGGATCATTGGGGTCTGTGGGATCGGACCATTGGGGTCTGTGGGATCGGATCATTGGGGTCTGTGGGATCGGATCATTGGGGTCTGTGGGATCGGATCATTGGGTCTGTGGGATCGGATCATTGGGTCTGTGGGATCGGATCATTGGGTCTGTGGGATCGGATCATTGGGTCTGTGGGATCGGATCATTGGGTCTGTGGGATCGGATCATTGGGGTCTGTGGGATCGGATCATTGGGTCTGTGGGATCGGATCATTGGGGTCTGTGGGATCGGATCATTGGGTCTGTGGGATCGGATCATTGGGGTATGTGGGATCGGATCATTGGGTCTGTGGGATCGGATCATTGGGTCTGTGGGATCGGATCATTGGGGTCTGTGGGATCGGATCATTGGGGTCTGTGGGATCGGATCATTGGGTCTGTGGGATCGGATCATTGGGTCTGTGGGATCGGATCATTGGGTCTGTGGGATCGGATCATTGGGGTCTGTGGGATCGGATCATTGGGGTCTGTGGGATCGGATCATTGGGTCTGTGGGATCGGATCATTGGGGTCTGTGGGATCGGATCATTGGGTCTGTGGGATCGGATCATTGGGGACTGACTGTGGGATCGAATCATTGGGGACTGTGGGATCGGATTCTAAGAAACTAAATCCGACCCGCGGCGTAGCATACGCCGCAGACTTGCAAATCATAGATAATGCAAAGCTGCAGCACGAAGAAATAGAAAATAATCAACATTAAAAACACTTTTTAAAAACTACTCTTATATTAAAAGTGCACTAATTTTCTACTTTTTAGTCTACGCATTTTACAGTAAGTGCAAATCCAGCTTAACTTTTGACTATAAATCCCTCATATATGAGATATAACTAAAAGTAGTGATTATGTTTAAATGCAACATTTACAGACTGAAACACAATTATCTCCCCTGGTTTTAAAACCGGGCGTAGGGACGGTAAGGGGTGTGAACATACACGGTCGTCGTCAACGCGTGAACTGAGCACGTGAAAGAATCATAAACAAATGTTCGAATAGTCCGCTTAAACTTACAAAGCGAATTAATATAATACTATTAATAAAACAACCCCGTAAAAACAAAGTTTTTGACTATAAATCCCTTATATATGAGACAGAACTAAAAGTATTGATTCTGTTCAAACGCGATAAACATTTACAGATTAAAACCGAAATTATCTCCCCTGGCTTTAAAACTGGGGGGAGGGGGTGTGGACATGGACGGGTGGCGTCAACGCGTTAACTCAAACTCCTGGTGTAAACCACCTGGTTAAAACACGAGATGTGTTCACCGATGGCTGGCGTGAAGTCAAGTGACCCGTAAAATGTAAACAATAGCGACCGCCACATATAGTTTATTTAGATAAACTAAAAATGCATTAATTTAATAACTGTACGTTCGATCGATCTGAATTTTTGATACGATGCATTGTTAGGTGACACCGAGTCTATGTGCCAAATTTCATCTGGATGGCAACACGGGAAGTGGGCCATTTTTTACTTTTGTTTTTCCGCCCGACGTACGAAGAGATGACCACAAACAGACAGAGAGAGAGAGACAAGATTTCGAAGTTAATATAAAGGATTTAATACAACAAACCCGTAATAAAACAAACCCGTAAAACCAAAGTTTTTGACTATAAATCACTTATATATAAAGACATAACTAACAGTATTGATTATTTTCAAACGCGACGAACATTTACAGACTGAATCTGTCTTAACTCCCCTTTGCTTTATAACCCGGTGGTGGAGGCTGGGAGAGGGGAAAGGTCTGGTCACCGATCGCTGGACCGAGCTCAGCGTGACACGTAAAATGTAAAGAAAAGCACGCCGGTACATCGCGTCAACGCGCGAACTGAACTGTCACGTGAAAAAAAAACAATAACAAACTGTGAAACTGAATTACATACCTCATATAGAGATAAACTGAAAATGCATTAATTTAATTACGGTACGTTCGATCGATCTGAAATTTCGATACGATGCATAGTTAGGTAACACGGGTCCATGTGTCAAGATTCAGCTCGATGGCTTCACGGGAAGTGGTTCATTTTTTACTTTTGTTTTTCAGCCCGCCCAAGACAGAGACGGCGGTTAAGTTAATATAAGGGATTTAATAATAAAAACAACCCCGTAACAACAAAGGTTTTGACTATAAATCCCTTATATATGAGACAGAACTTTAAGTGTTGATTAATGTTCCAATGTGACAAACATTTACAGCCTGAAACTGAGTGAAATCCACCTGGTTAAAACACGAGATGTGTTCACCTATGGCTGGCGTGAAGTCAAGTGACCCGTAAAATGTAAACAATAGCGACTTCTACAGATAGTTTTATATATATAAACTAAAAATGCATTAATTTAATTACGGTACGTTCGATCGATCCGAAATTTTGATACGATGCATTGTTAGGTAACACGAGTCCCTGTGACGAATTTCCGCTCGATGGCATTACGGGAAGTGGGTCACTTTTTACTTTTGTTTTTCCGCCCGCCCGACGACGAACGACAGAGACACACACACACAGAGAGAGAGAGAGAGAGAGAGAGAGAGAGAGAGAGAGAGAGAGAGAGAGAGAGAGAGAGAGAGAGAGACGGTGGTGAAGTTAATATTAGGGATTTAAAAATAATTAAAACCCACGTTTTTATAAGTTCCTGTCCGCACTTACTTTCGTTCCGGTCCGCAGAATTTCAAATTTTGCAAAGTAAAATTAAACCACTTCTTATAATTCTAGAGTTCTCAAAATTTTACCACAGATAGATCTTGGATGACAATGCATTGTATCAAAATTTCACATCGATCGAATGTACCGTAATTAAATTAATGCATTTTTAGGTTATCTCAATATAGCATCTGTATCCGTCTGCTATTGTTGACATCCACGTGCCACCGCAGTTCACCCCAGCCATCGATGACCACATCCCCGTGTTTAACAGCATGGCGAGTTCAGTGTCATTCAGTCTATAAATGTTTGTCATGCGATGCGTATTATATTGAACATAATCAATACTTCAATAATCAATAATTAGAAGGAAGCGACAAAACTCACCATAGCATACACTTAGACTAAAAGGAATAAAATAAATAGAGGTACATTTTTCTTTACAAAAAAGAAGAAAATAATTTAAAATGTATAAATTCAAGTAGTTTGATTTCATATGACTAAAAACTTGAGGAGGGCGCTTATGAGGTTTTACAAATGCAGTTCACTCATTCTCTCACTTATAGATCTCTCTTTTGCCTTCTAAATTATAAATCTTTAATTTTTATACCAAACACCCGCCCAACGTTTTTTAATCATATTTAATCAAAGTACTTGAAGTTATAAGTTTTAAATTAATTTCTTCTTTTTAGTCCACTTATAAAAACGTGTTTTTAAAAAATCTTTTTTACCTCTAATTTACTTCTTTTCATCCCACAACGTTTGGCAACAGTGATCGGTCGGCCCCAGCGAGGGTCATTCGTCATGCTCATTTGCACATGCTCGCTTTGGTGAACTATAATCTAGATCAGTGGTTCCCAAAGTGGTCCGTACGGACCCCCAGGGGTCCGCGGGACCTTTCAGGGGGTCCGTGGAAAATAAAAATTGATTTGGGGGTCCCTGAACAACGTCAGGGGGTCCGCGCAAGGTTTAAAAATCAAATAATAAAACTCATTAATTTTGTATTATTATTGGAATTAAAATAAATAATAATTAATCAAATAGTAGGCCTATGTGAATGCCTACTAATTAAATACCATCTTAGGTGCTATCCTTCATGGATACAATGTTGTTTTACGTTAAAAAAAAGTATTAGAACTACTGTAATTCCCACATCTATAACCAATCAAAATATTTGGTTTGTTGAAAGGTCAAGCTTGATGCAGATGAAATGCCGAATTCCCTATAACTATAAGTAGAAATATACAAGTTTTTAACTTAAATCTACGAGGGTTGCAAGGTTGTGTATTATTTGATGTGCCTGGAAGTTATATTTATTTAAATTATTCTAAATTGTACCCTACCATCAAATATTTTTAAAAGGGCTTTACTGTAGCATTCCATTGAAAATAGTTAATAATTCTTAACAGTGGTCTGTTACAACAGATAAGAGAATGAGTGAGCCCAAGGTTGGATTTAGACTTGATGGGGCCCTATTTAAGGACCTTTTAAAGTCTAGTGACAAATATGAAAACAAACTTCCGGGGGCCCCCAAGAAGACAGGGGCCCTAAGTTATAGCTTGTTTAGCTAATAGGTAAATCCAGGACTGAGTGAGCCGAAGACACATGAAACAATGCCGACAATATAGTGTTATTGAATATTTGAGGTATTATAATGCCTAAATGTTTGGAAACAGATACGAAACTTGAAACGTTATTTACTGAATTAAAAAAAAATGTTTGAAGTTAAAGCAATACACTTGAATTTCTGGCATACTTAAAACATGCTGTACCAAATTTTATTAAAAGGAATGCCTTCGATGAGAGATTATTTGCTCACCACGATTTGTAAAATGAAGAAGAAGACTATAATGGATTATTTATTCACATAGAAGTACGCTGGTTATCCTCACGTAGATATTTAAATCGATTTTATACTCTGTTTGATTCATTGTCCAAATTCCTGGAAAACAAAGACAATTAGCATCACAAACAACTCAAAAAAATTACATATCCTTTATTAATGAATTATTTACCCAGCTTTAACAAAACTAATTTGAAGCTACAACTACTACAAGGTAACCAATTAAATTAATCAAAACTAAAAGCGTTATATCTGAGTTTGGTGCAAATCTTTTTCTTTGCAAACAAAACTTAGGAACAGGAGAATGTTGTCAGTTTTCAAATCTTTTGAAATTGCCAAATAGTTAAAGGCTTGCTTGCTTACTGCCAAAACTTAACGGCTCTTCATGCAGACATTTTGTAGGCATTTGCCACTATAGGATATTTCCGACTGGCAGTTGAGCTCTTTAGCGCGTGGACAAACTCAGATCTCAAACACAGATGAATACATACTAATACAAGAGCAGCTTATTGAAATATCCACAAATGAGGAACTTATACTACTGTATGAACTAGGATACCACAAATTCTGGTTACAAAGTCAGATCCCAATTTTATATCATGCATTAAAGGTTATTGTAATGAATTATTTTGGACTGTTTTCCTGTCTTTCTATTTGGTAGAACAAAGATTCAGTGGCGTTATGAGCCTCATCATAAAAAAACAACAAAAATATAATTTTTTAAAATGACTAGAAATTGATGCTCGTGAAGATTTGCGGTTCCTATACCAGCAGAAGCCTTGACAGCAGATATTACGACTAGCTCTGCAATGCTACACATTCTTTTCAAGAAAATATGGGAGGAAGAACAGATTCCGATGGAGTGGAAAGAAGGACATCTCATTAAGCTCACAAAGAAAGGAGATCTTAGCTCTTGCTCCAACTATAGAGGAATAACTCTGCTATCCATACCAAGCAAAGTATTTAACAGAGTGCTGCTAAACAGAATGAGGGACGCAATAGACACCCATCTTAGAGACCAACAAGCAGGTTTTAGAAAAGATAGATCATGCACTGACCATATTGCCACTCTGAGAATTATATTGGAACAATCCCTGGAGTGGAACTCACCACTATACATCAACTTTATTGACTATGAGAAGGCTTTCGATAGTGTTGACAGGCCAACCCTGTGGAAGTTACTAAGACACTACGGGATACCACAAAAACTGACTGACATAATTAAGGCTTCCTACGAAGGACTTACATGTAGAATTGTCCATGGCCAACAAGCAACAGCGGCTTTTGAGGTACAGACCGCAGTCAGACAGGGGTGTCTGCTTTCACCATTCTTATTTCTGCTAACCATCGACTGCATAATGAAAATGTCTACAGAGCAGAAGAGAAATGGTATCCAGTGGACACTATGGAAACAACTTGACGACCTGGACTTTGCGGACGACCTGGCCTTATTATCGCACTCACAGCAACAGATGCAGGAGAAAACCAACGATGTAGCACAATTCTCTGCTTGCCTTGGCCTGAACATCCATAAGGGATAAAGCAAAGTCCTTAAAATAAACACATCAAGCAACACTCCAATAACACTGGAAGGAACAAATCTGGAAGAAGTGGATAGCTTCACATACCTTGGAAGCATCATCGACACACAAGGAGGGACAGACGCCGATGTAAGAGTGAGAATTGGCAAAGCAAGATCATCATTTAAACAGCTAAAAAAAGTTTGGAACTGCAACAACTTGACTCTTCATACCAAGGTCAGGATATTCAACACCACAGTAAAGCCTGTCCTACTGTATGGAGCAGAAACATGGCGAATAACAGCAGCCATTTCTAAAAAGCTTCAAGCCTTTATAAATGCATGTCTCCGAGCAATTCTCCGAATCCGCTGGCCAAATGTCATCACCAATGAGGACCTCTGGCAACGCACACAACAAGAGCCAGTGGAAGAGCTAATACGCCAGCGCAGATGGAGATGGATTGGCCACACTCTCAGAAAGTCTACATCCAGCATTGTGAGACAAGCCCTCACATGGAACCCCCAAGGCAAAAGGAAAAGAGGTCGTCCCAAAATGACCTGGAGAAGAGAACTGGAGGCAGACACAAAAATGAGCGGGCACAGCTGGGGCAGATTGAGAGACTGGCGCAGGACCGGGATGCCTGGAGAGACTTTGTTCGCGGCCTATGCCCCAGATGGGACGAAGGGCGATGATGATGATGATGACACACAAACATTAAGTCAGGCATAAATACACTCATAAAATCTCATCACGTTAATCCAATTTTTTTGCTTTTTTCAATTTTATCTTAAACAATAATTTTAATAAATACCGTACTTTTCATCAAAATGTTGCTTTTGTAATTTTGTACTATGCATTTATAAAGTTGTTTTTTTTTACTTGGGGGTCCGTGGGGAAATTTTAAGTATAAAAGGGGTCCGTGGGTCAAAAAAGTTTGGGAACCACTGATCTAGATAGATGTTGATGGCTGGGGAGTAAATATAAGAAACAGTTGGTGGATCGCTGGGTTTTAATGATCTTCAGTAAATATAAGAAACAGTTGGTGGATCGCTGGGTTTTAATGGTCTTCAGTAAATATAAGAAACAGTTGGTGGATTGCTGGGTTTAAATGATCTTCAGTAAATATAAGAAACAGTTGGTGGATCGCTGGGTTTAATGATCTTCAGTAAATATAAGAAACAGTTGGTGGATCACTGGGTTTTAATGATCTTCAGTAAATATAAGAAACAGTTGGTGGATTGCTGGGTTTAAATGATCTTCAGTAAATATAAGAAACAGTTGGTGGATCGCTGGGTTTAAATGGTCTTCAACAAATATAAGAAACAGTTGGTGGATTGCTGGGTTTAAATGATCTTCAGTAAATATAAGAAACAGTTGGTGGATCGCTGGGTTTTAATGATCTTCAGTAAATATAAGAAACAGTTGGTGGATCACTGGGTTTAAATGATCTTCAGTAAATATAAGAAACAGTTGGTGGATCGCTGGGTTTTAATGATCTCCAGTAAATATAAGAAACAGTTGGTGGATCACTGGGTTTAAATGATCTTCAGTAAATATAAGAAACAGTTGGTGGATCGCTGGGTTTTAATGATCTTCAGTAAATATAAGAAACAGTTGATGGATCGCTGGGTTTTAATAATCTTCAGTAAATATAAGAAACAGTTGGTGGATCACTGGGTTTAAATGATCTTCAGTAAATATAAGAAGCAGTTGGTGGATCGCTGGGTTTAAATGGTCTTCAACAAATACAAGAAACAGTTGGTGGATTGCTTGGTTTAAATGATCTTCAGTAAATATAAGAAACAGTTGGTGGATCGCTGGGTTTAAATAACTTCAGTAAATAACATCAGAGATTGCAGTGAAGACCATATTATCGGATATACTAGATCCCGCGTCACGTTTGAGGACATGGTGACCATTTGACCAAAATGACAGCAAGACCACACTGATCCCAGTGATCCCAGACCCCATGTACTGCAAACAACTTTTCTAATTGTATTGGAATGAAAGCGGACCAATATATATATATATATATATATATATATATATATATATATATATATATATATATATATATTAATTTTTTTTATTTCAAGTCTCTGTAAAAGTCTCATTCTTACAATGTTGCCATAAAAATATTCTTAAAATGATGTCAAAATCCTACTGTTAATATGATGTCAAAATCCTACTGTTAATATGATGTCAAAATCCTATTCTTAATATTATGTCAAAGCCTATTCTTAAAATGATGTCAAAATCCCATTCATATATATATATGACATAGTCATACATTGTTATTTAAGAATGTGCTTAATTATAATTATTATAACAAAGTTTTGCTTTAATATTTTTATTTTTTTATTTTTAAGAAATGAAACTGCGATTTTATTTTAATTAATTGATCTATAAAAAAAAGTCCCTACTTGACTTTTTAAAAAAATTAAAAAATCAGCGTTGCTATTAATAATGATTATTCTGAACTTGCCACTCCTTATCATTCCCTCGCTAGAATTCTCATTTTTGGCCCTCGCCCTTCGGTCGATTCAGTTTTCGGGAGCGGAAAACAAAACCCTTGCACCCGACGCTACCCAGGCTAAGCGGAGCAGGGACCTCGCCCAGGCAAACCCTTTCACAATTTCACACCTCTCCGAGCACCAGCGCCTTCTCTCGTTTCAGGAATGTCTTTGAGTTCGCTCCCCTTCCCTCTCGTCCCCCGCCCGCCTCAGGCGTCCATAATTTTTTAAAGAGAAAAGAAATATACGGGAGAGGGGTTGAGGGGGGCCGAGCGAAAAGCATGTGGGTGGGGGGAGCGGAAGCAAAAAAAAAGGGCTGAGGGAAAAGAACTTGCTCGCGATCGTATTCTGAATCCCTTCTCGCCTGTGTTAACCCTTTCTGACCGTAGCTGGCATTGATCGCGAGACGGCGCGAGACAAGGAAATGGAAAAAAATAGAAAGCCCGAACTCTGTCGAGGGCCGTGGCCGTGGTCTTTCCGAGCTTACATTTTTCTTTCCTTCCTTTACTGCCCTCGCCCCCCTCTCTCCCCCTCGGTGAACTGGCGAAGCTTGAATGAACGTTGGCGGAGAAGGAAATGAAAGAGAATGGCGGAAAGGACTGAAGGAGGAAGACAAAAGTAGGAGAACGCCGAAGGGCTCCCAACTGAATTGGGACTCGCTCAAGAATGTAATACTGTACGGCCCCGGCGAAGAACCTTTTCACCTACGGTCCCATCTGTGCCACCTAGGCGGTCCTACGTCAGCTGACGAGAGCGGGGTTGGGCGGGGGGGGGGAAACGGAGCTGGGGGGAGGGGGAGTTAGGAGAACGAGTGAGGGGGTAGGGGGCGCACTACGGGATAGCGGGTGCAGAGTTTGAAGGCGCCGGGTGTGAAAGACCCAGTGGAAGCCATTATCCCGGGCCAGTAGCCCCGAGTTGAAATCTCTCTGAGTCCACTCCACGGTCGCTGCTAAAGCCAAGACTTTTTTCTTCTTTCTTTTCCCTTAAAGTAATTTTGCTGCTGCGGCTGTCGTGTGCACTTATGTTGAGGTGTCTGGCGTTCGAGTTGGTGTTGCATGCGGGGGTGAAAATTGAGAGTTTTTTTTCTTTCTTTCCTTTTTTCCCCCACACGTGACAAGTGATTAATCTGGTTTTGACCAGTGCTGCACTAAAACGACTCCTGTCTTTAAGTCTAACAATGGGGCGGAAGACGGGAGGGGCGGGTTTGGGGTGCGTGACATTGGTGATTTGGGGCTGGGATGGGGTCGATGGTGCCAGGGTGGGATAGGGTCGATTGTGCCAGGGTGGGATAGGGTCGATGGTGCCAGTGTGGGATGGGGTCGATGGTGCCAGGGTGGGATAGGGTCGATTGTGCCAGGGTGGGATGGTGTCGATTGTGCCAGGGTGGGATGGTGTCGATGGTGCCAGAGTGGGATGGGGTCGATGGTGCCAGGGTGGGATGGGGTCGATGGTGCCAGGGTGGGATAAGGTCGATGGTGCCAGAGTGGGATGGTGTCGATTGTGCCAGGGTGGGATATGGTCGATGGTGCCAGGGTGGGATGGGGTCGATGGTGCCAGGGTGGGATAGGGTCGATTGTGCCAGGGTGGGATGGTGTCGATGGTGCCAGAGTGGGATGGGGTCGATGGTGCCAGGGTGGGATGGGGTCGATGGTGCCATAGTGGGATATGGTCGATGGTGCCAGGGTGGGATGGGGTCGATGGTGCCAGGGTGGGATGGGGTCGATGGTGCCATAGTGGGATAGGGTCGATGATGCCATAGTGGGATAGGGTCGATGGTGCCAGGGTGGGATGGGGTCGATGGTGCCATGGTGGGATGGGGTCGATGGTGCCAGGGTGGGATGGGATCGATGGTGCCATAGTGGGATAGGGTCGATGGTGCCATAGTGGGATAGGGTCGATGGTGCCAAATAACATTTTTTAGAGGAAAAACACGTTCAGAATTTTGTATTCGTTCTCTAAAGAATGTTGATTCCTGGTAACTCTAACAAAGTGATTGGTTCTCGGATTATCTGTGGGGAAACGGGAGCAAATCTTTTTCTTTTAAATTAAATTCTCATTCCTTTTAACAGTTCTTTTCAATCGATTTAATTAGGAGCTGTTGAAGGCCCAGGGGTTGTCTGCTAGTATTTGAATGACAACACACTTACGTCATCGACATGTGATGACGCGCACTACGAGACCCTTGGTGACGTCACGCCTGCCGATGACAGGACCACGCTAACCTTTTCTGTGTACCAGGCAAGCTATAAAGTCCAGAAATAAATCATCTACATCCGAGCGAGTGTCGAGGTTTTAAAACCGCCGAGTGCCCCGTTCCAATTGTGATCAGAAAAATCCTAATGTATTGGCGACCCATTGATCTTTGGAACCGCAAAGGGGAGAAAAAAGCAGAAATACATTTTTAAAAAGCTGAAAGTCTCTGGCCCACAAAAATGCGCTAATTACCAATTGTACGCACCCACCGCTTCTAATTTACTGGTCGCCTAAGAGCAACCATGCGAGTCCGTAGATTAGAGTCAGTCGCCTGTAACGCCAGTCCGTTAACGTCAATATAGGAGACATAATGCGACCCCCCCTCCCTCTTCCCCTCCCACCACGGCATTATAATTCGCCCTAACGATGTCGGCTTAGACCCGTATGGGCAAGGGAGGATGGGGGAGGGAGGGAAGGACATTATCAAGTACTCCCCAACCCCAGGCGCTGTCCCCCCTCCCCCACACTACCACACACCATCAGCCTTGTCATATTGCTTCGACCCATCTTCGATCACGTGGACATAAAGGGCGTCACGTACTTCACCGTGTGACGAGCGTAACCCGAGGGCCCACAAACAGCGAAAATAAGCCTTCGCCCGACTACGGGCGGAGCGCGCTTTCGGAAAGCTGATAAAAGAGGATTGAAGAGGGTCCATTGGGAGCCGGGGCGGGTGTCACGCCTGTGTGCCTTCTCTGACTAGCGTCCGCAGGAAAGCGTTTCTCGAGACCCGTAAAAACGAACGCTGGTACAGGAAGGCGGGTGGGGGGGGGCGTTGGGTCAGCTGGACGAGGGTTGAGGTGGCATCTCGCGGCGGCACCCTCCTCTTCATACTCGCACAGATTAGCCGAGACTGCGTCGAGGGGTGGGGTGGGTCGGCGGGGTGTAATCATCCTCGCGTTTCCCTCGGCCGCCCAGATCGATGGAGAGACCGGATCACGATTGAAAGGGACAGCGTGCAAATGAGAGATAAACGCGACAAAAGCGGCTGGGACCCGGGCTGGGATCCAGACCGAGGCAATAAAAGGGGAACAAGTGTAGGCCGCGCGATTGCCGGGCCGTCCGCTTTGTTCCAGGGCGCTTTCAGAACTATCACCGGCGCGGAAAAGCATGCAAATATCTCCGCGTGGGACAATGATCCTTCCCGCCGAGGACGAACCCCCCACAAGGGTCTTCAAGCCCTGGGGTCAGGCGACGGTTTGGGGACGAAGAAAAAATCTCACCTACAGGGCTGCTTGAGGACGAGGCGAGGGGGCTGCTTGAGGACGAGGCGAGGGAGTCGTGGTGAGAAACTGCAATTCAATCAGCTGGGGTGTCGCCTTTTGTCCGACCTGGCTAGGAGTTACTTCCACATGGTGCAAGGGAAAAATGGTATACCGGAAGTGATGTCCCAACAACCTTAGTCACAACCCGTGTCATTTAGAAGAGCCAGGTTTCCTATTATAATGTATAATTTTTACACCATTTAGATCAGCCAGTTTTCGGCGAACCTTCAAAACGGCTCCGACATAACGCCCCGGTCAAAACGGCACCAGACAAATTATTAACATTTTTCAACAAAAACTTTATTTTTTTTCATTTTAAGCTTTTGTCAACTTTTTCACCCTAAAAGAATGAGGCAAAATTTTAAAATTATGTCTTGTGGTGTTATAATATTGTTTCTTGTCAACAAACAGCCGCGTTTGGTACCAATTCGCGTAAAGGCTATTTAATTCACTATTGTGATGTCATTATTATTGATTATTATTAGCAAAAACTGACACTGAATAGGTGAGTACAAATATGAATTTAATATTTGATTGGACGTTTTACTTTTAGTCCATCTATTAGTCCGGGGCCGTTTTGTCGGGGCCGTTTTGTCCGGGGCCGTTTTGTCCCGGGCCGTTTAGTCCGGGGCCGTTTTGTCCGGGGCTGTTTTGTCGGTGAACCCCAGTTTTCATATTGTCCTGTAGGGGGTGGCGGGATATAGTTTTTATACTACTTGCCGGATCCGGATAGTTTGGCCCTAATATTTGCCGGATCCGGATTCCGGATATCTCCACATTTAATTGTTAGAGCTAAGGGGGTGTACTTTACTACTTTCTATGTAGTAACTTACACTGTTTTTTAAATATTTATTATCCAACACATGGAGAGTATCTGCTATCTACAATGACAGTCTGTGACACTGTCAACGTCAACGATGAACATTTTGAAAAGAATTGAATGGACGAACTTGAACGAAGTTCAACGAACTGTGTAGTGTGTACCAAGTACCAAGCGAACAGTGTTGTTGTACTGAGTGTACAATATTGTGTACAAGAAGTCGGGAACTGGGGCCATAATACAAACTGTTCTTTTATTCAGACTTAGTTAACTTAGTTTAATATCTTATATAGTAGAGTAATATCTGTACTTGTAACTTTTTAACTTAATATTTTTTTCTCGTATTGAATGTACATGGATTTGCATGATTTCATGATCAACGCTTGTTAATTTTTTTATTTTGTTATATATTAACTAGGGGTTGTAGGGCGCCCATGGCGCCCACTTTTTACTAAAGCCCAAGTAACTTGTCCTTGTTTGATAAATACGAAATATTAAACTTCCTGAAATGTACTCAAAGTATTTTATCATTGTTTTGGGAAATTGACGTCATATAATATTTTACGGCGAGAAACACCACACCACACCACACGCTCTGTTAATCTCGAAACCAAAATGATTATGATTTTACGTCTATATTTTCAATTAAAAAAAAATGCTGAATGCAGTGGACTGTTGTACTATGTCCCCCAGCGTTACGGAGACAGTGAGTGACTTGAGCTTTTATATCTATACTAGTGTATTACCCGTCAAAAAATGACGGAAGTTTTCAAAATGGATATATTTCAGTTTTTGTAATTGTCCCTTTTGCCTGAAAGCCGCATAGTAAATAATCAGAAAATGTAGAGACCAAGAGAGAAAAATTAAATCTCTTTTCCATATTGAACAATTTTATGCGGACGTTTGAAAATAGCGTTTTTTCTGGTTTGTTTGTTTGTTTTTTTGTTTTGTTTTTTTTAAGTATTTTTTTTAAGGCTATTTTTTTTTAGCGGTGCGCTTTCTAAAATCTAGCGTTACGAATGGACATAGCAGAGTATATATATTTTGATTTTATATACGAATATATGTGTTATGAGAAAACCTCCAAGCTTAGGCTTCGCGTTATATAAGTTTGCATGAATAATAATGATATAATCATGATAATAGTAAACGCATAGTGAATTACACACATCATAAAGTGATACTGCAGCAAAAAAGTTTGAACTTCAAAGTGTTAACAAATATTGCTGAGGAGTCAGTCGGACGTTAACTTGCGCCATTGAATAGTGCGCACCAATTATGAGTGCACCAATAATACATCACAGTGCGTTAAAAATAAATTATGTTACTGTAATGTGATCCACATCAAGCACATCTGAGATTTGAAGCAGTTTAAGCTTCATTGATGATTATGACTTGTCAGTTTATTCGCCCATTTGTCCATACATTATTACCACAACATTACCAAAACATGTCAAAAATGAAATGTAATTTTTACACATGTTAATAACAAAGAACTATTCATTTTGCATGAAACGTAGTAAGCAAAGTTTGTCACAGGATAACAGAAAATATTAAATTATCAACTGTTAATCATATTTACATTTTAATATACACATGTTAGTAATTCACATAAAAGTTTTTATTATTGTCAAGTCAGCACCTTTTTAAGATCTATTATGACTCGTCAGTTTATGCGCCCATTGGTCCATACATTATTACCTTTACATTATCAAAAACATGTAAATAAAAAAGTGTAACTATTTACAAATATGAATAACAACGAACTATTTATTTTGCATGAAACCTTTGAAGTAAAGTTAATCACTGGATAAAAGAAAATAGCAAAGTATCAACAGGTAATTGTATTTACAATTTAATATACACGTTTAAGGAATTCTAATAAACGTTTTCATTATTGTCAAGTCAGCACCCCTTCCAGTTCTATATTAAAAGCAAGAATTTTTCTATTCCAAATTAGTCTAAGACGCATTAAAATATTACATGTAAATAACAATTAAAAAAACTATTGTTGGGGAGGAGTCCGATTTTTAAATATTAGGGCTGTGGAAATTAACGATTAATTTCTCGATTAATCGTTAAATAAATTGTATCGATTAAAATTATTTTAATCGATAAAAAATCGATTAAAATTAAAGAAAATATTTATAATATTTAAAAATTTTTTTATTAATAAATAATTAAGTATTAATAATTAATAATAATTTAGATATTTTTTTACGTAACAACTTCTCCAGCGTAATATTATAATTTATTTTATTACTCTATGTGGACCGGCAGACGTCAACAAAAAAAATGGCTGACAGCATCAGCGCAGTTAAATTTAAACATATAACTAGAAAGTTGAGCAAACATTTTGTTTTTAAGCTAACTGCGGATGGCAAAGTCGAAGATGGTGAAAATGTTTACTGTGTTCACTGCCATTAACAATTCTCTTTTAAAGGATCAAATACATCGCTGACGTACCACCTTCAGCACAAACATCCGATCAAGTATCAACACATTGTCATAAAATGTATTTCAAAAGATTCTTAATTTTCAATGTCCGTGAGAAATGTTCAGTTAAAATGACGTCATAAATTTCTATTTTTGGCCGTAATCGAAATTAACGATTAATTAATCGATAATTTTTCAAAAGTTATCGATTAAATTTAAATTAATCGATAACAGCCATATTAAATATGTTATTTTTTTAAAACATACAAATATGCAATCTCAAAGTGTATAAAAGAAAAACAAATGCTAAATTTGAAGCATAAGTTGTCAAATTTCCTTTTGCTGTAATAAATAATGGCTTTGTAGTTCAAAACGCATCGAAACTTGACAACCAAACGACAACCAATTGTAAATTTCATAAACCGAAAAACGAATGTTATATATTATATAGAAAATTAAATTTATAATTACGTACGTAATGTTGACATGGACACATACACAAAAACGGACATTTAATTTAAAAAAAACAACATAATAATATTAATCACATCAAATAAAACATGGCTATTTTTAAATCCCTTATATTAACTTCACCGCCGTTCTCTGTCGTCATCTCTCTCTGTCTCTCTTGGGCGGGCGGGCGGAAAAAACAAAAGTCAAAAATGACCCCCTTGCCGTGATCCCATCGAGCTGAATCGGCACACGGACCCGTCTCACCTAACAATGCATCGTATCAAAATTTCAGATCGATCGAACGTACCGTAATTAAATTAATGCATTTTTAGTTTATCCTTATATAACGTATGTAAATCAAATTCACTGTTTGTTATTGTTTTTTTCCCACGTGAGAGTTTGAGTTGACGCGTTGAAGCGACCCATCGAAGTACCGGCGTGCTTTTGTTTACATTTTACGTGTCACGCTGAGCTCGGCCGATCGATCGGTGACCATACTTTTCCCATCTCCCCCCCACCCCCCCCCCAGGGTTGTGAAGCAAAGTTGAGTTAAGACAGATTCATTCTGTAAATGTTTGTCGCGTTTGAAAATAATTAATACTGTTAGTTATGTCTCAAATATAAGGGATTTATAGGCAAAAACTTTGTTTTTACGGGTTTGTTTTATTAAATCCCTTATATTAACTTCACGGCCCGTCTCTCTCTCTCTCTCTCTCTCTCTCTCTCTCTCTCTCTCTCTCTCTCTCTCTCTCTCTCTCTCTCTCTGTCGTCCTTTCGTCATCTCTGTCTTGGGCGGGCGGAAAAACAAAAATTCAAAAATCCCCCATTTCCCGTGATCAGATCGAGCTGAAACTTGGCACACGGACCCGTCTCACCTAACAATGCATCGTATCAAAATTTCAGATCGATCGAACGTACCGTAATTAAATTTATGCATTTTTAGTTTATCCTTATATTGTATGGCATCTGTCCGTCTACGAAAGACGATAGATTTATCTTTATTATCTGCAGCTCTTGGTGTGGCTGATGAGACCAATCCTTGAGTGACAGTCTCTTCTGCATGACACACACACGAAAGCAGTGGGGCAGTGTTGCCTGGCCTTTCTCCTCGCTCTTTTCCCGACTGCTTCTGCCCTAGTTTGCTCCTCTGCTCTTAATGATCCTTCTTTCACTATAGCCCGCCACATGGACCTATCCTCTGCCAGGTTTTCCCAGTTTTGTATATCAATGTTGGCTACTTTCATGTCTCTCTTGCATATGTCCACGTATCTGAGACATGGCCGACCAACCGACCTTTTCCCTGTCGCCAGCTCGCTGTAGAGCACATCCTTGGGTATGCGACCACTTTGCATCCTCTTGACGTTGTCCAAGCCAGCGGAGGCGTCTTTGGCTTAATATTGCTGCAATACTACTCATGCTTGCTTGAGCCAGGACCTCTGTGTTGGGGACTTTCTCTTGCCATTTGATGTCTAGGATGCGGCGCAGGCATCTGAGGTGGAAGCTATTGAGCCTTCTTTCATGCCTGGTATAGGTGGTCCAAGACTCGCATCCATAGAGGAGTGTGCTCAGTACGCAGGCCTGGTATACCTGCAGCTTAGTCCTTGCTGTGAGTTTGGCATTGGACCAGACTCTTTTGTACAGTCTAGCCATAACAGTTGCTGCCTTCCCTATCCTACTACTTATCTCATCTTCCAGTGAGAGGGTGCTCGAGATGTTTGATCCCAGATAAGTAAAACTGTCAACAGCATCCATGTTGCAGTCGTCAATGGTGATTGTCGGGAGAGAGGCAGCATCCTGTGCCATAATGTTGGTTTTCTTTATACTTATGGTCAGGCCAAACTCTTTGCAGGCAGCAGAGAAGCTGGATACAAGGTTCTGCAGTCGGTCTGCTGTGTGGGATATTAAGGCGGCATCGTCTGCAAATAAGAGCTCACGCAGCAAAATCTTCCTTATTTTGGTCTTGGCTTTAAGTCGGGCAATATTGAATAATCTCCCGTCAGCTCTGGTGTGTATGTATATCCCCTCGCTGTTGTTCTTGAAGGCATAATGGAGTAAGATGGAAAAGAATATTGCGAATAGAGTAGGTGCCAACACGCAGCCTTGCTTTACTCCAGTACTTACTGAGAAAGCCTCGCAGGTGGCACCGTTATAGCACACTGTGCCCTGCATGTTTTCGTGGAATTGCTTGATGGTGTTAAGCAGATGTGTAGGGCAGCCTATTTTTACTAAGATCTGGAAAAGGCCGCTTCTGCTTACAAGATCAAAAGCTTTAGTTAGGTCGACGAACGCGATGTATAGAGGCATATGTTGCTCCCTGCATTTCTCCTGCAGCTGGCGCAGAGAGAAGATCATGTCTATGGTTGATCTTCCGGCTCGAAAGCCGCACTGCGATTCTGGGAGTACACGCGATGCTAGGGTCTGCATGCGTGTCAATGCAACTCGGGCGAAGGCATTTCCAACTATACTGAGGAGAGAGATTCCACGATAGTTGTTGCAGTCACTCTTGTCTCCTTTATTTTTATACAGTGTAACGATGTTGGCATCTTTTAACTCCTGTGGTATCTGCCCCTGTTCCCAGCACAGAGTGAGGAGGTCATGCAAAGGCTGTAAAAGTATTTCTTTTCCACATTTGTGAACTTTTGGTGGAATTCCATCATTACCAGGGCTTTCCCGCAGGCTAGGCAATCTATGGCTCTACTTAGCTCGACCATTGTGGGTAACGTATGTAATTCAAATTCACGGTTTGTTATTGTTTTTTTTCCACGTGAGAGTTTGAGTTGATGCTTTGACGCGACCCATCGAAATACCGGCGTGCTTTTGTTTACATTTAACTGGCTACTTTTTTTGCAAAATTTAACACTCATGGGGCGCCGAGGGCCCATAATATTATTTTTTTCTTATATGAGCTATATAAAATTAGTTTAAGCGTTAGCTATTAGGTAAATTGACGGATTTTAACCACACTTTGTATATAACAACTTGGTAGCCAATATTGAAATACTATATGGCACTAATTTCCTAATAACCATTTCTTCGGGGCTGGGGGCCCAAAATGTTTTTTTTTCATAAACGTTTAAGATTTTATTCTCCATTCAAGTATTAAAGATCTAGATAAATATAGAGAAATATATCCACTATGAAATTGAATGAAATAAACAGCAGTTTTAAACTTAACATCTTGCATTAAATGGGCCCTGGGGCACTTAATGTCGTTTTTTTTGCTTATATGAGCTATATAAAAAATTAGTTTATGTGATAGCTACTGAGTAAATGAATGGATCTTAACCAAACGTTGTATATAAAAAATTGGTAGCCCATATTAAAGTAACAAAGGGCACTGCACTTCTAATGTCAAATTGTTCAGGGCCGGGGGCCCAAAATGTTTTTTTAAAAACTATATGATTGATATATTATTTTCCATTCTATTTTTAATTATCTTGAGAAATATATCCATGAAGAAACTGAATTAAAATGAACCGCATTTTGAAATTTACATCTTACATCGAATGGGCTAGGGGCCCTAAATGTCTTTTTTTGGGTATACTCTAAGATATTATTTCCCACTCAGTTTTTAACGATCTTGACAAATATATCCATGATGAAACTGAATGTAAATAAACAGGTTTTCAAAATGTCCATCTTGAGCCGAATGGGCACGGGGGCCCCTTAATGTATTTTTTATATTACGTATTTATCATACAAGGACAAGTTAGTTGGGGTTTTGAAAAAGGTGGGCACCGTAGGCGCCCTTAAAAAATGGGGGGGGGTGCCGCAGGTGCCACGGCGCCCCAGCACAAACTAGTATTAGCTATATAAAAATAAGTTTAAGTGTTAGATAATGAGAAAATAACTGGATTTTGACCAAACTTAGTATATAAAAACTTAAGAGCCTATATTAAATTACTATAGGGCAATTAACTCCTAATGTCCATTTCCTTGGGGCTTGCGGCCCTACATTTTTAATACTGTGTTCACCATTCAATTTTACACGATATTGAGAAATATAGATAAATATATTTATATATTTGTTATGAAATTGATTGAAATGAACAGATTTTCGAACTTTATATGTTAAACTGATGGGTCCGGTGACCCTTAATGTAATTTCTTTTTTTATTTATAGGTATTGCTTTTTACTGAGATCGTTGCAACGCACGACGGGTCTGCTAGTATATATATATAAATCAAAGTATGTCTGTGTGTGTTTGTGTGCATGTTCTTTATAGCTGACTAAACCATTCACCCGATCGTCATGAAACTTTTCGAGACCTTTTTGTATGCTCCCGGGATGGTAACTGGCTACTTTTTTTAACGAAATTTAACACTCATGGGGCACCGGGGGCCCATAATGTCATGTTTTGCTTATATAAGCTATATAAAAATTTGTTTAAGCGTTAGCTACTGTGTTAATTGATGGATCTTAACTAAACTTTGTATATAAAAACTTGACAGACAATATTAAAATACTAAAGGGCAATAAACTCATAATGACCATTCCTTTGGGCCTGGGGGCCCAAAATGCCTTTTATCTTAAACTTTTAAGAATTTATTCCCCATTCATTTATTAACGATCTAGAAAATTAATGATAAATGCATCCATTATTATGCAAACGAACAGGTGTTTTGAAATTCATGTCTTGCACAGAATGGGCCCTTGGGCCCTTAGTGTTCTTTTTTTGCTTATATGAGCTATGTAAAATTTAGTTTATGCGTTAGCAACTAAGTAAATGAATGGGTCTTAAAAAAACTTTGTATTAAAAAACATGGTATCCCAAATTAAAATACTTAAGGGCACTGAACTTCTAATGTCAATTTCTTATGGGCCGGGGGCCCCAAATATCTTTTTTCGTAAATGTTTAAGATATTTTTCCCATTCACTTTTTAACGATCACGTGAAATATATCCATGAGGAAACTGAATTATAATGAACAGGTTTTTTTCAAATTGACATCTTGCACCGAATGAGCCAGGGGGGGCCCTTAGTGTTTTTCCCGCTCTATTAGCTATATAAAAATTGTTTTATTTAGATAATGAGAAAATAAATTGATCTTGACAAAACTTAGTATATAAAAACTTAAAAGCCTATATTAAATTACTACAAGGCGCTGAACCCCTAATGTCCATTCCCACAGAGCTGGGGGCCCCAAATGTCTTTTTTTTTAAAACTGAACGTAAATAATTGTATTCCCCATTCAATTTTACACGATTTTGAGAAATGTAGCTGAGTACAATGGCAATAAAAAAAATTATCACTCATTTTGGGGCCTGGCTCTTTAATATCGTTTCTTCTTTTGAACGCTTTTTAATTATTAATTTATGTATCCGCTTGCGATGAAACTTGGACCTTTTTTTGTGCACACTTGCGCGAAGGTTTCTGGTATAATTGTTTTTTTAAACATACCACTAATTGGTTTCTTTAAATTTATTCCTTTTTGCTGACATCGTTGCAACACACGACGGGTCTGCTAGTTGTTTATAATCTAATGTTATTGTTTTTTACTTTTTAGATATTTGTTTATAAACTAATTAATATTAATTTTAATTTGTTTTCAAATAATTCTGTACTGCATTTGACATCTGGATCCTATTCGGACCTGCCATAAGTATTTTGCGAATCCGGATAATGGCGGAAATCCCAATATCCAGCCCGGATATCCGACAGGCCAAATATCCGGCAACCCCCTATTTTCCAGAAAACATTTTTGTAATTGTTTTTATATTGTTTTGTTTCTTCTAAAGCATAGCCATGCTGCTAAGGTTTTGGTGTCACCCATTTTAGTATTAATTATATGTAACATAACGTTCACACATCTTTGGCTCATCCTGATGTCATGCACCAGTGAAGTGACGTAGAGCACATCCTTTACATCCCATTATGTTCTTTGTATACCTAATAGTTTGTTGCTACCCTCCTCATTCCCCAACCACGCCAAACTCAATCGGAATTGGAAAAAAAAATCTCCAGTTTCCTCCAAACTTGGGAACCACTAAAAGATAGATCTCTGCAGTCTATGGCACTCGGTGGACACTGGGTCAGTAGTGTGATGTGACTGTGGTATCTCTGCAGTCTATGGCACTCGGTGGACACTGGGTCAGTAGTGGGATGTGACTGTGGTATCTCTGCAGTCTATGGCACTCGATGGACACTGGGTCAATAGTGGGATGTGACTGTGGTATCTCTGCAGTCTATGGCACTCGGTGGACACTGGGTCAGTAGTGGGATGTGCCTGTGGTATCTCTGCAGTCTATGGCACTCGGTGGACACTGGGTCAGTAGTGGGATGTGACTGTGGTATCTCTGCAGTCTATGGCACTCGGTGGACACTGGGTCAGTAGTGGGACGTGACTGTGGTATCTCTGCAGTCTATGGCACTCGGTGGACACTGGGTCAGTAGTGGGATGTGACTGTGGTATCTCTGCAGTCTATGGCACTCGGTGGACACTGGGTCAGTAGTGGGACGTGACTGTGGTATCTCTGCAGTCTATGGCACTCGGTGGACACTGGGTCAGTAGTGTGATGTGACTGTGGTAAGGTCACGTGTAAACAAAGAATAACACACTCTCTTGAATGGCCATTGTCAGATTGGTGTAGTACAAAATCATGGTGGTGCTGTAACGGTGGTGAAGAGAAAAGAGTTTTTGTTGTTGTTCTTGTTGTTGTTGTGTAGTTGGTCCAATCTCGTGGTCTCATTTGTCGGTCGTGTTATGTTTTCTAGGCTTTCTCTCGGAGAACAACATTCTCCGCTTTCCGCATGCACAGAGAATAGGACCAATTACAGCCATTTGTTTACCAGCTGTGCAGAGAAACGGGAAAACCCGCAGACTATCTCCACCCCGCTCTCTTCCCTTTTCCACCAACTAGGAAATGGTGTGATATGTTTTGTTTACCTTGGTTATTGTTGAGCATCGTGTGCTGCGTATTTACGGAATGATGTTTTACGTTTTATATCGTTTGAGATCGCAAACGAATTAACGGTGGCTAGATTTAAAATCATCCCAAAATGACGTACAAATGACGTATCACTGCAATCCGGGTATTTTAGCCGATAGGACCTTTAAAAAATCTCCGTCTCCTTATAACTCACAGATGCGGTAAATAACACTTTCGAAATAATAATTAGAATATTAAGTCCATTGTTTGACTTCCCGCTTGTTGTTTGCTTCCTTGGATTACATGAGAGCTAAGTTTTTAACATTTTATGTTTAGTTTGTTGTTACTGTTGCTTGCTGGCTGGAGAAGGCTTCCTGCCGACACGTTTATTATGTAGTCGTGTAGTTACACAACGGCTCCTCTACTTTAGTGAATGAATTTTATCTGTAACAGCAGCAGACGTTGTTGATGATGTTTCTATTAGATTACAGAGGCCAGATTACACCCCACAACTGACCTCCACACAACCCCACACCCCACAACTGACCTCCATACAACCCCACACCCCACAACTAACCTCCATACAACCCAACTCTCACACCCCACAACTGACCTCCACACAACCCCACACCCCACAACTGACCTCCATACAACCCCACTGCCACACCCCACAACTGACCTCCACACAACCCCACACCCCACAACTAACCTCCAGACAACCCCACACCCCACAACTGACCTCCACACAACCCCACTCCCACACCCCACAACTGACCTCCACACAACCCCACACCCCACAACTAACCTCCAGACAACCCCACACCCCACAAATAACCTCCACACAACCCCACTCTCAATACCCCACAACTAACCTCCACACAACCCCACACCCCACAACTAACCTCCACACAACCCAACTCTCACACCCCACAACTGACCTCCACACAACCCCACACCCCACAACTGACCTCCACACAACCCCACTCCCACACCCCACAACTGACCTCCACACAACCCCACACCCCACAACTAACCTCCAGACAACCCCACACCCCACAAATAACCTCCACACAACCCCACTCCAATACCCCACAACTAACCTCCACACAACCCCACACCCCACAACTAACCTCCACACAACCCAACTCTCACACCCCACAACTAACCTCCACACAACCCAACCTCACACCCCACAACTAACCTCCACACAACCCAACACCCCACAACTAACCTCCACACAACCCCACACCCACAACTAACCCCACACAACCCAACCTCACACCCCACAACTAACCCCACACAACCCAACTCCACACCCCACAACTAACCCCACACAACCCAACTCTCACACCCCACAACTAACCTCCACACAACCCAACTCTCACACCCCACAACTAACCTCCACACAACCCCACTCCCACACCCCACAACTAACCTCCACACAACCCAACCTCACACCCCACAACTAACCTCCACACAACCCCACTCCCACACCCAACAACTAACCTCCACACAACCCAACTCCACACCCCACAACTAACCTCCACACAACCCCACACCCCACAACTAACCTCCACACAACCCCACTCCCACACCCAACAAATAACCTCCACACAACCCAACTCTCACACCCCACAACTAACCTCCACACAACCCCACACCCCACAACTAACCTCCACACAACCCCACTCCCACACCCAACAACTAACCTCCACACAACCCAACTCTCACACCCCACAACTAACCTCCACACAACCCCACACCCCACAACTAACCTCCACACAACCCCACTCCCACACCCAACAACTAACCTCCACACAACCCAACTCTCACACCCCACAACTAACCTCCACACAACCCCACACCCCACAACTAACCTCCACACAACCCCACTCCCACACCCAACAACTAACCTCCACACAACCCAACTCTCACACCCCACAACTAACCTCCACACAACCCCACACCCCACAACTAACCTCCACACAACCCCACTCCCACACCCAACAACTAACCTCCACACAACCCCACTCTCACACCCCACAACTAACCGCCACACAACCCCACTCCCACACCCCACAACTAACCTCCACACAACCCAACTCCCACACCCCACAACTGACCTGCCCCTATGACGTAGTCGCAGTCTTTAACTCTATAGTATTCTAGTGCAGTGCTTCTCAAAGTGGTGGTCCGCGGACCGGTGCCGGTCCGTGGGCCATCCGCTGCCAGTCCGCAGAAGTTATCAAGAAAGGATAGAAAAATATAATTGTAATCTTCCATTTGCAACCATTAATATAGAATATGTCAATATTTCGGCAATTAGCACATAATATGAAACAAATAAAATAAAATAAATTACATTTCGCTACCAGGTCAGTACAGGGAAAATAGTTCACCGGTCCCTAGTGCAATGGAAAACTTCCTGCCGGTCCGCCATACTAAAAAGTTTGAGAAACACTGTTCTAGTGAACATACAACCATAAACTACTGTATATACTCGTTCGCAAGCCGACCATTTTTGGAAAAAATCTCGGGTAAAAAGTGTCGGCTTATGGGCGGGTCATAGGTGATTTCTGCATGGATATTGAATATCGGTGTTGTTATTGTAGATTATCAATGTCCTTTTCTACATTCTACAAGATTCGACTGCTCTATCAGAAGCTATAATGTGTCAGCACTTACCTTATTTAATCATTTTATTTATTTTTGTGAACGTTTTAAAAAATTGTTTTACAAATTTTGTTTTCAACTACGGATTTTAATGTACGCGCTTTCGTCACTGTTTACCAAATAATTTTTTTTCAAATACCGGTAACTCTTGCCTAACAGAGAGCAGAAAGACAAAGATAGGCAGTACAAAGTAAACAATCATAATGACCGATTTAGCTTGTAGTTTAAAAAAAAAGTACCATTTTTTTTAAAGCTGTGCTATTATTTTTGGAGGGTCGGCTTGCGATCGGGTTATACACTTTTAATACTTTTCCCTTCCAAAACTGTGTGTGTGTGGGGGGGGGGTCGGCTTATGAACGAACGGGCTATAGAACGAGTATATACGGTACTTACTAGAAACGGCGGTGGGGAACGAGGGGGCGTTTAAGCTATCCAACTTAGGACAGTCGGTGGTGGGGGGGATTGGGCGTAAGTTACTCAACTTACGACATTGGGGTGACTTAGAGGTTATCCAAATTACGACAGCTTTTGGAGGGGGCCGTAATTGATCCAACGTACGACGGTAGGGGGCGTAAGTTATCTAACTTACTACTACAGTGGGGGCGGGGTATTGATTTAGTTGTTTAAGAAAAGCAAACCCAAAGAGACAAGAGAACTTTGGATGTTTGAACAATGACGAACTTGAAATGGATTGCGGCCCCCTTTTTGCTCACCACTGTACTGGGGAAATTGTCAGAGTTGAGTAAAACAGACCACGGTGTCTGCGAGCGCACATTTTATTTACTAGTCATTATTTCTCACGCCAGCCCCACCCCCACCCGTACGCATCGTTCCGTATTCACGCCCCTGCGGCAACATATCGGCCTGTTTGCTAATTGCCATCCGCCATACACCAGCAGGATTTAAAATTGCGACCAAATTAAGCGTAATTTTGGTCTCCCCTTGCCGACCCGGTAGATCCAACCCTCGGCGGCGCTTCGATCGATGGCCGAGGTCGGGGTGAACACATTACTTGCTCACAAACCACGAGTACCGGAAATGGCGGTGGCATGACGCAGTAGCTGTAGGGAAGGGGGGAGAAGGGAGATAACAAAACACGTTAGACGTTAGGCTTTTTTTTACCATCTCCGGGGCGTTTTATTTTTTCCTCCCCAGCGTGAGCAGACCTGCCGTACTGTTGTAACCTCAGGCAATACCGTTGTACTCTCAGGCCCTAGGCCCTACTGTTGTAATCTCAGGCCCTACTGTTGTACTCTCAGGCCCCACTGTTGTACTCTCAGGCCCTAGGCCCTACTGTTGTACTCTCAGGCCCTACTGTTGTACTCTCAGGCCCTAGGCCCTACTGTTGTACTCTCAGGCACTACTGTTGTACTCTCAGGTCCTAGGCCCTACTGTTGTACTCTCAGGTCCTAGGCCCTACCGTTGTACTCTCAGGCCCTACTGTTGTATTCTCAGTCCCTAGGCTCTACTGTTGTACTCTCAGTCCCTAGGCCCTACTGTTGTACTCTCAGGCCCTAGGCCCTACTGTTTTACTCTCAGGCCCTACTGTTTTACTCTCAGGCCCTACTGTTGTACTCTCAGGCCCTAGGCCCTACTGTTGTACTCTCAGGCCCTAGGCCCTACTGTTGTACTCTCAGGCTCTACTGTTGTACTCTCAGGCCCTAGGCCCTACTGTTGTACTCTCAGGCCCTGCTGTTGTACTCTCAGGCCCTACTGTTGTACTCTCAGGCCCTAGGCCCTACTGTTGTACTCTCATGCCCTACTGTTGTACTCTCAGGCCCTAGGCCCTACTGTTGTACTCTCAGGCCCTAGGCCCTACTGTTGTACTCTCAGGCCCTACTGTTGTACTCTCAGGCCCTACTGTTGTACTCTCAGGCCCTAGGCCCTACTGTTGTACTCTCAGGCCTTACTGTTTTACTCTCAGGCCCTACTGTTGTACTCTCAGGCCCTGCTGTTGTACTCTCAGGCCCTACTGTTGTACTCTCAGGCCCTACTGTTTTACTCTCAGGCCCTACTGTTGTACTCTCAGGCCCTGCTGTTGTACTCTCAGGCCCTACTGTTTTACTCTCAGGCCCTACTGTTGTACTCTCAGGCCCTGCTGTTGTACTCTCAGGCCCTACTGTTGTACTCTCAGGCCCTAGGCCCTACTGTTGTACTCTCAGGCCCTAGGCCCTACTGTTGTACTCTCAGGCCCTACTGTTGTACTCTCAGGCCCTACTGTTGTACTCTCAGGCCCTAGGCCCTACTGTTGTACTCTCAGGCCCTACTGTTTTACTCTCAGGCCCTACTGTTGTACTCTCAGGCCCTGCTGTTGTACTCTCAGTCCCTACTGTTGTACTCTCAGGCCCTAGGCCCTACTGTTGTACTCTCAGGCCCTACTGTTGTACTCTCAGGCCCTAGGCCCTACTGTTGTATTCTCAGGCCCTACTGTTGTACTCTCAGGCCCTAGGCCCTACTGTTGTACTCTCAGGCCCTACTGTTGTACTCTCAGGCCCTAGGCCCTACTGTTGTACTCTCATGCCCTACTGTTGTACTCTCAGGCCCTACTGTTGTACTCTCAGGCACTACTGTTGTACTCTCAGGCCCTAGGCCCTACTGTTGTACTCTCAGTCCCTAGGCTCTACTGTTGTACTCTCAGTCCCTAGGCCCTACTGTTGTACTCTCAGGCCCTACTGTTGTACTCTCAGGTCCTAGGCCCTACTGTTGTACTCTCAGGTCCTAGGCCCTACTGTTGTACTCTCAGGCCCTAGGCCCTACTGTTGTACTCTCAGGCCCTAGGCCCTACTGTTGTACTCTCAGGCCCTACTGTTGTACTCTCAGGTCCTAGGCCCTACTGTTGTACTCTCAGGCCCTAGGCCCTACTGTTGTACTCTCAGGCCCTAGGCCCTACTGTTGTACTCTCAGGCCCTAGGCCCTACTGTTGTACTCTCAGGCCCTAGGCCCTACTGTTGTACTCTCAGGCCCTAGGCCCTACTGTTGTACTCTCAGGCCCTAGGCCCTACTGTTGTACTCTCAGGCCCTACTGTTGTACTCTCAGTCCCTAGGCCCTACTGTTGTACTCTCAGGCCCTAGTCCCTACTGTTGTACTCTCAGGCCCTAGGCCCTACTGTTGTACTCTCAGGCCCCACTGTTGTACTCTCAGGCCCTAGGCCCTACTGTTGTACTCTCAGGTCCTAGGCCCTACCGTTGTACTCGCAGGGCTTACTGTTGTACTCTCAGGCCCTAGGCCCTACTGTTGTACTCTCAGACCCTAGGCCCTACTGTTGTACTCTCAGGCCCTAGGCCTTACTGTTGTACTCTCAGTCCCTAGGCTCTACTGTTGTATTCTCAGGCCCTAGGCTCTACTCTTGTACTCTCAGGCCCTAGGCCCTACTGTTGTACTCTCAGGCCCTACCGTTGTACTCTCATAGAATATTAGCCAAGGCATTGGTTCGAACCCGAAGCCGAAGTCTAGAAAATCCTTTTATTTTGATCTTCTTTTAGGCATGCAGTTATATTTTTCAAGGTAAGGAAAAAATGAGTTTTTGGGGCGTTTCCTTTTCCCCCCACTTTAAAAAAAATAATTCTCGCGGATGCTTATCTTAAGAGGCCGACTGTTCACCTAGCCGACGATCGAGGGGTATTTTCTTGGGTAAGAGCACGAAGGGAGGCCACTCTTGGTCCTAGCTCTGATAAAGCAGAAAGGAGATAGGCGAGCGTCAGTTTATCTGATAGCGCTTGTGTCGTATTGGATCTTGGAGTAATTATACAGGTCAAACGGTCGGACGATGGGGACGCAGTGGTACTGTGGGAGGGGGGGGACGATGGGGACACAGTGGTACTGTGGGAGGGGGGACGATGGGGACACAGTGGTACTGTGGGAGGGGGGACGATGGGACACAGTGGTACTGTGGGAGGGGGGACGATGGGGACACAGTGGTACTGTGGGAGGGGGGACGATGGGACACAGTGGTACTGTGGGAGGGGGGACGATGGGGACACAGTGGTACTGTGGGAGGGGGGACGATGGGGACACAGTGGTACTGTGGGAGGGGGGACGATGGGGACACAGTGGTACTGTGGGAGGGGGGACGATGGGACACAGTGGTACTATGGGAGGGGGGGACGATGGGGACACAGTGGTACTGTGGGAGGGGGGACGATGGGGACACAGTGGTACTGTGGGAGGGGGGACGATGGGGACACAGTGGTACTGTGGGAGGGGGGACGATGGGGACACAGTGGTACTGTGGGAGGGGGGACGATGGGACACAGTGGTACTGTGGGAGGGGGAAGATGGGGACACAGTGGTACTGTGGGAGGGGGGACGATGGGGACACAGTGGTACTGTGGGAGGGGGGACGATGGGGACACAGTGGTACTATGGGAGGGGTGACGATGGAGACACAATGTCACAGTGGTACTGTGGGAGGGGTGACGATGGAGACACAGTGGTACTGTGGGAGGGGGACGATGGGGTCACAGTGGTACTGTGGGAGGGGGGACGATGGGGACACAGTGTCACAGTGGTACTGTGGGAGGGGGGACGATGGGGACACAGTGTCACAGTGGTACTGTGGGAGGAAGGCGGGGATTAGTTTTTAACCTTTGTATCAATCGTGACATTACCCTGACTAACTGACGGGGGGGGGGTCTGTTTTACAATTTAAATCATCTATATATATAATATATAAATCAAAGTATGTATGTATGTATGTCCTTTATAGCTGACTAAACCATTCATCCGATCGCCATGAAACTTTTGGAGACTTTTGAGTACGCTCCTGGGATGGTAATAGGCAACTTTTTTTTGCAAAAATTAAACACTCATGGGGTGCCGGGGGCCCATAATAGGATTTTTTTCCTATAAGAGCTATATAAAAATTAGTTTAAGCGTTAGTTATTAGGTAAATTGATAGATCTTAACCAAACTTTGTATATAACAACTTGGTAGCCAATATTGAAGTACTATAGGGGACTAATTTCGTAATGTTCATTTCTTCTGGGGCTGGGGGCCCAAAATGTCTTTTTTCATAAACGTTTAAGATTTTATTCCCCATTCAAATATTAACTATCTTGAGAAATATAGATAAATATATCCATTATAAAATTGATTGAAATAAACAGGTATTTTGAACGTTACATCTTGCACTAAATGGGCCCTGGGGCCCTTAATGTCATTTTTTGCTTATATGAGCTATATAAAAATTAGTTTATGCGTTATCTACTGAATAAATGAATGGATCTTAACCAAACTTTTTATATAAAAATCTGGTAGCCCATATTTAAAAAAATGTCACTGCAATTTTTATGTCCAATTTTTTCGGGCCGGGGGCCCCAAATGTCTTTTTTTCTTAAATGTTTGAGATATTATGTGTCATTCTATTTTTAACGATCTTGAGAAATTTATCTATGATGAAACTGAATTAAAATGAATAGCATTTTAAAATTGACTTCTTACATCGAATGGGCCAGGGGCCCAATATATATATTTTTTGTTGTTGTATTTTTTTTTATTTTTTAATATATATATTTTTTTGTATACTCTAAGATATTATTTCCCACTCAGTTTTTAACGACCTTGAGAAATATATCCATGATGATACTGAATTTAAATGAACATGTTTTCTAAATATACATCTTGAACTGAATGGGCCCAGTGGCCCCTTAATGTATTTTGTTCCTTATGTTAGTTATATAAAAATTAGTTTAAGTGTTAGATAATGAGAAAACAACTGGTTTTTTCCACCAAACTCGGTATATAAAAACTTAAGAGCCTATATTAAATTACTATAGGGCACTGAACTCCTAATGCCCATTTCCTCGGGGCTGGGGGCCCTAAATGTGTTTTTTTACTAAACTTTTAATATTGTATTCCCCATTCAATTTTACACGATATAGAGAAATATAGATACATAGATATATTTGTTATGAAATTGATTGAAATGAACAGATTTTCGAACTTCACATGTTAAACTGATGGGCCCGGTGACCCTTAATGTCATTCCTTTTTTATCTATATGTATTCCTTTTTACTGAGATCGTTGCAACGCACAATGGGTCTGCTCGTGTAAAATACAAGACATAGTGAGTCAGACTTGTGTTACATAATATATTTTTGGAACTGTGTCTGATGGTTTAGCCACGGTGGGACTTTGATGGTTTAGCCACCGTGGGACTTTTTCTGATGTTTTAGACACGATGGGACTTTGTCTGATGGTTTAGCCACGGTGGGACTTTGATGGTTTAGCCACGGTGGGACTTTTTCTGATGGTTTAGCCACGGTGGGACTTTGATGGTTTAGCCACGGTGGGACTTTGTCTGATGTTTTAGCCACGGTGGGACTTTGTCTGATAGTTTAGCCACGGTGGGACTTTGTCTGATAGTTTAGCCACGGTGGGACTTTGTCTGATAGTTTAGCCACGGTGGGACTTTGATGGTTTAGCCACGGTGGGACTTTTTCTGATGGTTTAGCCACGGTGGGACTTTGTCTGATGGTTTAACCACGATGGGACTTTGTCTGATAGTTTAGCCACGGTGGGACTTTGTCTGATAGTTTAGCCACGCTGGGACTTTTTATGATGGTTTAGCCACGGTGGGACTTTGGTGGTTTTGGCACGTTGGTACTTTGATGTTTCAGCAAGGGAGCTGTTACATTCCCAACTTCTTACAACAGCTTTGCTCAAGGCGGACTTTCGGGCGGTGTTTGACCCCGTCCCCAGTTTTTCCTTTCTAATCAATGTGTCTGTTACTATACTGTCCCATCCAGTTGTGTCTCTGTTACTATACTGTCCCATCCAGTTGTGTCTCTGTTACTATACTGTCCCATCCAGTTGTGTCTCTGTTACTATACTGTCCCATCCAGTTGTGTCTCTGTTACTATACTGTCCCATCCAGTTGTGTATAACGTGACTTATTGACGTGACTACCTTGATCTTTCAGTAGCAAGTTGTGCCACGTTCAATTTCCTCTCACTTCATATTGTAAGGTCCTGCTACATACAGCCTGGGGATGTTTTACTTAACTTAAACTAGTGAGTTGTGTGTGAGAACTAGAATGTTGTTGCGGGTCACCTTGTCGTTGTTGTGGGGCCCCATGTCGTTGTTGTGGGTCACAATGTCGTTGTTGTCGGGCACCATGTCGTTGTTGTGGTTCACCATGTCGTTGTTGTGGGTCACCATGTCGTTGTTGTGGTTCACCATGTCGTTGTTGTGGGTCACCATGTCGTTGTTGTGGGTCACCATGTCGTTGTTGTGGGTCACCATGTCGTTGTTGTGGGTCACCATGTCGTTGTTGTGGTTCACCATGTCGTTGTTGTGGGTCACCATGTCGTTGTTGTGGGTCACCATGTCATTGCTGCGGGCTAGCAACGTGTGTTTGGGAAGTGCTGAGTCACGGGATGTTGTTGTTGGGGGCACCAGTGATTCCCTTAAATAAATTATAGAGGACCCCAAACAAAACAAATTCGTGGCATCGAGTCAACGGCTTACTAGACGCAAAAAGTTTTATCTCCTTGATCTTGTCACGAATAGATGATCAATGTGTCACTCTGAGGACATGGCGAGGGTGTTTCAATGTAAACACATCCATTCAGTTGCGTAGCTAAAGTAGCGCATGCATGTCCGTGAGGCGGTGAGACTGAAAGGCGGTGAGGCGTATATGCCAACATACCTTACGAACAAGTGGCACTAGGAATGGGCCGAAAGTCCGACGACCAGATGGGTGCGTATATAGCAAGCATACACAGGCCGAAAGTCCGACGGCCAGATGGGTGCGTATATAGCAAGCATACACAGGCCGAAAGTCCGACGGCCAGATGGGTGCGTATATAGCCAGCATACACAGGCCGAAAGTCCGACGGCCAGATGGGTGCGTATATAGCCAGCATACACAGGCCGAAAGTCCGACGGCCAGATGGGTGCGTATATAGCCAGCATACACAGGCCGAAAGTCCGACGGCCAGATGGGTGCGTATATAGCCAGCATACACAGGCCGAAAGTCCGACGGCCAGATGGGTGCGTATATAGCCAGCATACACAGGCCGAAAGTCCGACGGCCAGATGGGTGCGTATATAGCCAGCATACACAGGCCGAAAGTCCGACGGCCAGATGGGTGCGTATATAGCCAGCATACACAGGCCGAAAGTCCGACGGCCAGATGGGTGCGTATATAGCCAGCATACACAGGCCGAGCCGAAGTGACAAATGTTTAGAGTTGTGTGACACAAACACCAGAGTTGTGTGACACAAACACCAGAGTTGTGTGACACAAACACCAGAGTTGTGTGACACAAACACCAGAGTTGTGTGACACAAACACCAGAGTTGTGTGACACAAACACCAGAGTTGGGTGACACAAACACCAGAGTTGTGTGACACAAACACCAGAGTTGGGTGACACAAACACCAGAGTTGTGTGACACAAACACCAGAGTTGGGTGACACAAACACCAGAGTTGGGTGACACAAACACCAGAGTTGTGTGACACAAACACCAGAGTTGGGTGACACAAACACCAGAGTTGGGTGACACAAACACCAGAGTTGTGTGACACAAACACCAGAGTTGTGTGACACAAACACCAGAGTTGGGTGACACAAACACCAGAGTTGGGTGACACAAACACCAGAGTTGGGTGACACAAACACCAGAGTTGGGTGACATAAACACCAGAGTTGTGTGACACAAACACCAGAGTTGGGTGACACAAACACCAGAGTTGGGTGACACAAACACCAGAGTTGTGTGACACAAACACCAGAGTTGTGTGACACAAACACCAGAGTTGGGTGACACAAACACCAGAGTTGTGTGACACAAACACCAGAGTTGTGTGACACAAACACCAGAGTTGTGTGACACAAACACCAGAGTTGGGTGACACAAACACCAGAGTTGTGTGACACAAACACCAGAGTTGTGTGACACAAACACCAGAGTTGGGTGACACAAACATCAGAGTTGTGTGACACAAACACCAGAGTTGTGTGACACAAACACCAGAGTTGTGTGACACAAACACCAGAGTTGGGTGACACAAACACCAGAGTTGTGTGACACAAACACCAGAGTTGGGTGACACAAACACCAGAGTTGTGTGACACAAACACCAGAGTTGTGTGACACAAACACCAGAGTTGGGTGACACAAACACCAGAGTTGTGTGACACAAACACCAGAGTTGGGTGACACAAACACCAGAGTTGTGTGACACAAACACCAGAGTTGTGTGACACAAACACCAGAGTTGGGTGACACAAACACCAGAGTTGTGTGACACAAACACCAGAGTTGGGTGACACAAATGAGAACGGAGCGTTGCCCTTTAAACTCACTCTTCAACACGGACGCAAACTTCCAGTATTGGAACCCAGTCCCTAAAACTATTGGGAGAGGGGGGGGGGCGCTAGGGCGACTAGTGTGTCCTACACTCAGACAATGTTGTATGTCACGACTAGTGTGTCCTACACTCTGACAATGTTGTATGTCACGACTAGTGTGTCCTACACTCTGACAATGTTGTATGTCACGACTAGTGTGTCCTACACTCTGACAATGTTGTATGTCACGACTAGTGTGTCCTACACTCTGACAATGTTGTATGTCACGACTAGTGTGTCCTACACTCTGACAATGTTGTATGTCACGACTAGTGTGTCCTACACTCTGACAATGTTGTATGTCACGACTAGTGTGTCCTACACTCTGACAATGTTGTATGTCACGACTAGTGTGTCCTACACTCTGACAATGTTGTATGTCACGACTAGTGTGTCCTACACTCTGACAATGTTGTATGTCACGACTAGTGTGTCCTACACTCTGACAATGTTGTATGTCACGACTAGTGTGTCCTACACTCTGACAATGTTGTATGTCACGACTAGTGTGTCCTACACTCTGACAATGTTGTATGTCACGACTAGTGTGTCCTACACTCTGACAATGTTGTATGTCACGACTAGTGTGTCCTACACTCTGACAATGTTGTATGTCACGACTAGTGTGTCCTACACTCTGACAATGTTGTATGTCACGACTAGTGTGTCCTACACTCTGACAATGTTGTATGTCACGACTAGTGTGTCCTACACTCTGACAATGTTGTATGTCACGACTAGTGTGTCCTACACTCTGACAATGTTGTATGTCACGACTAGTGTGTCCTACACTCTGACAATGTTGTATGTCACGACTAGTGTGTCCTACACTCTGACAATGTTGTATGTCACGACTAGTGTGTCCTACACTCTGACAATGTTGTATGTCACGACTAGTGTGTCCTACACTCTGACAATGTTGTATGTCACGACTAGTGTGTCCTACACTCTGACAATGTTGTATGTCACTGACCAGCAGGAAGATTACTTAAAAAACGGGATTTTCGTGTCAATATCAAAATATAATCAAAAAATTTCATTTATGTGACAATTGAGAAATGGAATACAAAACAATAATTTTATAAACTGATATTTTCTTACGTTTGTGTCCACTGATTGCACATAATCTCTTCTCGTCCGCTAACATTAACTAGTTTTATAGATATCAAAATCTTTTAAAATTTCTATTTGTTAAAGAAAATTATTGAGACGACAAGCTAATGTCTTTTATACCATTCGAGAGATTAACGTTTAACGTTTGACACTTTCACCAACAGTTTAGAGTTTAGAGTTTAGAGTTTTGACTGGCACCGACCACATGTAAACAATGCTAATAATATCCTGAGTCTCATTTAGTGACTTAACTATGTAACAGTCAACCAGACTGACTTATGACCAGGGACAATAATTGGACTCAATAACTCTCCTCTAGTTACCAGGTAATCGTAATATCTCCTCTAGCCTCTAGTTACCAGGTAATCGTAATATCTCCTCTAGCCTCTAGTTACCAGGTAATCGTAATATATCCTCTAGTTACCAGGTAATCGTAATATCTCCTCTAGCCTCTAGTTACCAGGTAATCGTAATATCTCCTCTAGTTACCAGGTAATCGTAATATCTCCTCTAGTTACCAGGTAATCGTAATATCTCCTCTAGCCTCTAGTTACCAGGTAATCGTAATATATCCTCTAGTTACCAGGTAATCGTAATATCTCCTCTAGCCTCTAGTTACCAGGTAATCGTAAATGTTTCTCCTCGACTTGATTAGTCCACTAAAAGCTTAGCACCCAAACCTTCTGGAGAAGGATTATATGTTCAGATAGTGATAACCTCACCAAAAAGCCTTGCCCTCCCCAAAAATCCTTGCCCTCACCCTATCACTTCTGAAGAAGGGTTCTATGTTCAAATAGTGATAACCTCACCAAAAAAACTTGCCCTCACCCCTCACTTCCACCGCGATCCGCCGTTACTATAACCATACCACCACCACCCCACCCTCCAATTACCCCACAGTAAACAATCCCACCCCTGTTAACTGTACATTTCACGGTACAAAGTCCACCCTACTTTCTTATCCCTCGACACCCCACCTCCCTCGACACCCCCACCTCCCCGGCACCCCCCACCTCCCCGGCACCCCTAACCCCCCGACACACCCAACCTCCCCCGGCTCCCCCACCTCCCCGATACCCCAGAACCAAACATCTTCCAACTCGCCTTCCCTCATTATTCCAACCTCTTAAACTAAGTTCCCGCCCCTCTCCGACTAAGCCGCTCCCCTGGGCAATAAAGATGCCTCTAGGGCAGTGGACGCTCCTCTAACAAGATTTGTCTGCCCCTGCTCGGGCAATATTTCAAAATGAAATCAATTTTCACCGCATCCCACTCGGCACTAAGGAGAGCGCCGCCTCTGCCCATCCATCTTCTCCGAATAAATTTGCATCATTTCCTTGCTGAGAGTGGGGTGTGGAGGTAGGGGTGCGGTGTTCCACTGCTCGCGGTCCGCGTGCTGCATTTCAATGCGGGGCTGGAACGTAACACCGAAAGGGTGAGCACTTCCTAAGTCCCCGACAAGTCCTCTTTGATTACGGTTTAATTTTCTCTCGGTCGTTTTCTTGGGCCCTTACTTATCTCCCCGTCTGCGGCCACTTCCGGTATCGACGTCACAAGTGTACGTCTGACCGTGCGTGACGTCATCGGGCTAGGGCGCCGTACGTATTTACAAGTGAGCCCGTTGGCCAGTTTATCCACCATCTCTTAAGTGAAGACATTCCTCCACAAGGGCTTCTATGTCCAGTTGGCCATTTCTAGGGTCCGGCTGTGATGAAATATACGAGTGGTGTCTTTTAAACAGAGTGGCGTTTTAAGTAACATGGGGAAATTAAAAGGACTTCCTATGTCCGGTTGGTCGATCCAAGTGTTTGACTGTAAGGGAAAATGCAACGATTGTCCTAAACGTGAATAAGATATTGTGTATCGGGCAAAGTTTCAATAGCAGTTACAGTGAGGTGTACAAGTATTGAGATTGATATGCACATTGTTTACTCCCAGAAGAAGGCCATTAAACAAGATGGCGGCACTCAGATCAGGAGACAGGAGACAAGAGACATGAGACAGGAGACATGAGACAGGTCATACAGAATGAAAACATACAAAGAAAACAATGTTGTTTCGGAGGTTTACATTTTTGTCATGGAATTATTTCATTGCATTCTCCACGACGGCCAAAACATCACTGGACACTGGCGAGTTAAAGGACGTGTAGGCTGTAGTGTGTTGGTCAATACGGAGTGGACACTGGCGAGTTAAAGGACGTGTAGGCTGTAGTGTGTTGGTCAATACGGAGTGGACACTGGCGAGTTAAAGGACGTGTAGGCTGTAGTGTGTTGGTCAATACGGAGTGGACACTGGCGAGTTAAATGACGTGTAGGCTGTAGTGTGTTGGTCAATACGGAGTGGACACTGGCGAGTTAAATGACGTGTAGGCTGTAGTGTGTTGGTCAATACGGAGTGGACACTGGCGAGTTAAAAGACATGTAGGCTGTAGTGTGTTGGTCAATACGGAGTGGACACTGGCGAGTTAAAAGACATGTAGGCTGTAGTGTGTTGGTCAATATGGACTTAATACCGACGTTAGAAGCAGTGGAAGTCTGATGGCCTGTTCAAATCAACTATTAATGCAATCTTTTCAGCGGTAATTTGGCATTCAGTTGTATAATGATTATCTAAACATTATCTAAACATTTATGTTATGTTATATAATGCAGCGATTGCAAACCTTTTTTGGGACCGCGTGCCCAAAATTTGAACAAAAACTCACTTATTTATAGCAAAGTGCCAACACTCCAATGAAACCCAAAAATTGGGGTTTGGCTTAGTTGGTTTGATTAAAGAAGTAATATTTTAGTCGCGTGCCGGCTGATGAGGCTCTGCGTGCCAATTATGGCACACGTGCCATAGGTTCGCCACCACTGTTATAAGGATAATGTATTAGCGCTATATCTGCATCCGAGTGCCACCAATTCGTGTTAATGAATATATGTTTTTAAAAATAATTTATTTATTGTTTTATTAAGACGTTGATATAATACCAATAACCATATGCACGGTCCCTGCGCCAAGTCTACCGCCACGCCCCACAACAACACCACAGAAAAGGATTTCATCTATTCATGGAGGCGACGTCTGCGAGACCAACTCCAAATTTCACCAATTAATCGTCGCCGGGCAGACAAAGGAAGTGGCAGGGGGGGGTGACGGGAAGGGCTTCCTACCGCTGCGTCACGTGACATCTTCCCGGTTCATTCTTTACCACGGGGTTACCCCCCTCGCCTGAGCTTAATCCGGATCTACGACCATTTCTCACGAGCTAATCCGCTCCACCAATCCGCGAGGCCGAGATGGCGAGGGATGACGGCGTCACACCGTCCATTGTTGGGCAGGACAGATAACATTAGTCAACTTACGCCCCCGCCCCCCAAAATATGGCGCCCCCTCCCCCGGTAACGTCGTGACCGCAGTTCATCCACTACCCTAGATATTATGTCTGACATCCACAAAATGTAGAACAAAAAAAATGTTCCTGTCAGCTGATACCACGAGGCAATAATATTTGTACCTCATCCAGTGGCGCATTTAGCATAGCAAAGCAGTGTCCACCAAAAGGAGGACTTGACGTTTGGAAGATGGGCCTAACGTTGCATAAAGTGACTCGTATGGGCCTAACGTTGCATAAAGTGACTTGTACGGGCCTAACGTTGCATAAAGTGACTCGTACGGGCCTAACGTTGCATAAAGTGACTTGTACGGGCCTAACGTTGCATAAAGTGACTTGTACGGGCCTAACGTTGCATAAAGTGACTTGTACGGGCCTAACGTTTCATAAAGTGACTTGTACGGGCCTAACGTTGCATAAAGTGACTTGTACGGGCCTAACGTTGCATAAAGTGACTTGTACGGGCCTAACATTGCATAAAGTGACTTGTACGGGCCTAACGTTGCATAAATTGACTCGCACGGGCCTAACGTTGCATAAAGTGACTTGTATGGGCCTAACTTGCATAAAGTGACTTGTACGGGCCTAACGTTGCATAAAGTGACTCGTACCTCGATCTTTGTGTCAGAGATTTCCCCAAACCAATGGAATTAATTGTGACTGTAATCAGCTAGTTGGTGGCAGTGGCTAGTGGGTCTGCAGCTAGTTGGTGGCAGTGGCTAGTGGGTCTGTATTATTAAGCAGAAATGGCAAACAATATTTGAGCTTGCATCTTGAAAAGCGTAGACTGCCATACTGGACAAAACTTGTGTGGCCGTTTCCTTTTCGAATGACCACAATTTGCTATGAAGATGTAACTAGTGGTGTATCGTGCTATTTAGTTAAATAAAATTGCTCGTGCAAACTGCCCTGAGAAAGGGAGCTAACTTTCTACCACGTTCACATGTTTGGAGTTGTCCCGCCATGGAACTTGATAAGGTTCAAACCTCCACCCCTCCTCCCCCCAACCCCTCCTCCCCCACCCCTCTCTCCCTTGCATAACCCTCGTCCCAAAGATCTCCCTCCCCCCTCCCCACCACCAACTCGCCGACCCCTGTGCATCCCCTCCCACCCCACACCCCCCCTTAATTTCCACCCTCGCTCTCGTGCACACGTGTCAGCAGTTAACACCACGCCACCACTCCCCCCTACCCCACCCCCCACTGCCACCACCGACCTGCTCACCCCGCACGGCTCCGACGACAGGCTGATCAAAAGCCAACCTGCGGGCGCCGTGGATAAATCAGTTTCCTCCCCTTCGGCACCCCCTCCCGCCCCTTCGCCTACCCACACAGCCTCGCCGCGAGCAGCGGTTGCCAAATTTATCAGACAAACCGCTTTTAATACGAAACAGTGGAAAAAGCGCTGGGAGGGGAAAAAAAGTTTTTTTTAAAAATCGACCACACACAAAAACAGGATCGTACGTCTGCTTCGAGGACATGAAGAGATAAAGAGAGGGGGAGATCGAGAGAGGGGGAGGTGGAGAGAGGGGGAGATGAAGAGGGACGGGGAGATGGAGAAGGGAGAGAAAGTTTCATTGGAGACAAGAGTAGAAGGTTTTACTCTGTTAGGACTCGGTCTCGGACTTCATCGTCTCATACTGAGTAACTTAATGGTCTCAATTTCAAAATGATAGGTCTCAAAGGTCTCATACTAATTGGCTTCCTTCGCAGCACAGGACCTGAGGTCTCAAACTGTACAGCACAGGACTTAAAGTCTCAAACTGTACAGCACAGGACTTAAAGTCTCAAACTATACATCACAGGACTTAAAGTCTCAAACTGTACATCACAGGACTTAAAGTCTCAAACTGTACATCACAGGACCTAAAGTCTCAAACTATACATCACAGGACCTGATGACCTAAACTTGTTGGAACATTGGCTGGCAGTGAAACACATGACGTGGCCCGACATCAGCCCAGGAAGTGCAGGCGCACAAATATTTACCCCACTCCGTCAAAATAAGATGGCCGCCGCAGAAAGCCTTCTGTTTCATCCGGGCGCTTTCCGTTTTAACAGATAAGCTTACAGATAATCTTACAGATAAGCTTACAGATAATCTCCGGCTCGGATTTCTGCGTCTAACGCCTGCTGCACGTCACGGGGCTGTTCAGCGTTATAGTTCTGGTGGCGTCTAGACCCCTTGAACCCCATACGGGATCCCTACAGCTTTTAGTAGTTACGAAATACAACATCACTGTAACAAAACAGACTGAGGTGTACACGAGACAAAATAGCACTGAATGGTCTTACTGAGGTGTACACGAGACATGCACAATAGCACTGAATGGTCCTACTGAGGTGTACACTAGACACAATAGCACTGAATGGTCCTACTGGGGTGTACACTAGACACAATAGCACTGAATGGTCCTACTGGGGTGTGCACTAGACACAATAGCACTGAATGGTCCTACTGGGGTGTACACTAGACACAATAGCACTGAATGGTCCTACTGGGTGTACACTAGACACAATAGCACTGAATGGTCCTACTGGGGTGTACACGAGACACAATAGCACTGAATGGTCTTACTGAAGTGTACACGAGACACAATAGCACTGAATGGTCCTACTGAGGTGTACACGAGACACAATAGCACTTAATGGTCCTACTGATGTGTACACGAGACACAATAGCACTGAATGGTCCTACTGAGGTGTACACGTGACTTGGCTAAAGGGAAGTGTATTCTGTGTTACGTGAGCGCTAGACAGCAATCACACTCCGAGCGCTGTCGAGTTTTGCTGACGTCATCTGTACGCAAGACAGATTTTCAACTTTTGAAACGTGCGATATGACTAAGATTCGATTGCTGGAGCTCAGAAGATTGTTATACTTTTCTACTGGTAACTGCTATTATTATTATTATTATTATTATTATTAGGGATTTTAACATTTTGATAGGAATCTAGAAATAAAGTATATTGATTTTAAAATGTTTTATGTACGTTCAACTAAAACAAAGAATGTTATAAACGTATGAAGTATGTCTGTGTGAATGAAGTATGTCTGTTTGAAGTATGTCTGTGTGAAGTATGTCTGTGTGAAGTATGTCTGAGTGAAGTATGTCTGTTTGAAGTATGTCTGTGTGAAGTGTGTCTGTGTGAAGTATGTCTGTGTGAAGTATGTCTGTGTGAAGTATGTCTGTGTGAAGTCGGAAGTTATATTAGAAGGTTGTTCGCTTTTCAGATTGCTAACCAATATTGTTTTATTTTTACGAATTCCCTACTTAAATGGTCACACCAGCACTCCACTGACCGCTGCATTAGCCACAACTCCACCACTCCACTGACCGCTGCATTAGCCACAACTCCACCACTCCACTGACCGCTGCATTAGCCACAACTCCACCACTCCACTGACCGCTGCATTTGCCAGAACACCTGCATGTTTGGATCATCTCTGGCAATTAAACACAAGGTAAGGTTGGGCCAATCAGAAAGCAGGTCACTTCATTTTGTTCTTTCCTCGAACTTTTTTAAAATTGCTTTTTGTTGGTGTGTGGGTGGGATGAGGTTGGGGGCTCTTAGATATCTCTGATTGCTACAACATTTATGGACCTCATTTCCCTCCCTTGCGTCGTCTGTAGAAATGTTCTCATTGGCTGGCAATTTATATTAATTAGCGCGTCATGCAGACACATTGGTTGCTGGGAAAAACCGGAAGTTGACGATCTGCGTCCTCATCTTTGCTGCGTCACATGGTACCGCCGGAAGAGGTGGGTCGCTTTAATGGAGTCGTTTAGAGAGCATCCGCTGGTCGCCATGGCAACCCAGCGCCATCCTAAGTAAATGTAATCAGCTATGGAAATGAACGTTGGGGGGGGTGGGGTCAAGGCGTGTGAAGGGGTATGGGGGGGGTATGGGGGGTATGGGGGGTATGGGGGGGTATGGGGGGTATGGGGGGGGTATGGGGGGTATGGGGGTATGGGGGGTATGGGGGGTATGGGGGTATGGGGGTATGGGGGGGTATGGGGGGTATGGGGGGTATGGGGGTATGGGGGTATGGGGGGGTATGGGGGGGTCAAGGCGTGTGAAGGGGTATGGGGGGTATGGGGGCAATGTGACAACCGAAAGGTCAGGGAAGGAGAGAACGAAGAAGTAAAACAGGAAGGAAAAATATCATGGGGCGTGTGTGTGTGTGAAGCGACGACGTTATTTACATACGTTCAAGGGCGGCAACATGAGAGAGGGCGGTTATTTGACAGTGACTTATTACGGTACAGTAATATTTTAACTGCTGTACTACAGGTATATCTGATGGGAGGTTAGGCTGCTGTACTACAGGTATTTTTGATGGGAGGTTGGGCTGCTGTACTACAGGTATATCTGATTGGAGGTTGGGCTGCTGTACTAAATGTATATTTGATGGGAGGTTGGGCTTCTCTACTACAGGTATATTTGATGGGAGGTTGGGCTGCAGTACTACAGGTATATTTGATGGGAGGTTGGGCTGCTGTACTACAGGTATATCTGATTGGAGGTTGGGCTGCTGTACTAAATGTATATTTGATGGGAGGTTGGGCTTCTCTACTACAGGTATATTTGATGGGAGGTTGGGCTGCAGTACTACAGGTATATTTGATGGGAGGTTGGGCTGCTGTACTACAGGTATATCTGATGGGAGGTTGGGCTGCTGTACTACAGGTATATCTGATTGGAGGTTGGGCTGCTGTACTAAATGTATATTTGATGGGAGGTTGGGCTTCTCTACTACAGGTATATTTGATGGGAGGTTGGGCTGCAGTACTACAGGTATATTTGATGGGAGGTTGGGCTGCTGTACTACAGGTATATAATAATAATAATAATAATAAATTGATTATTTATATAGCGTTGTATCCCAGTAAGGAACTGGGCTCACAGCGCTTTACATGAAAGAAATAACATACTTATAAGTATTAAATTAACATTCATATCACAACAAACACACACAATTACAATACATTATACATAAGCTACGTTAATCATTTACAAGAAATGTTGTTTCATCAATTTTAAAAATAAATTTTGAAAAGATGTGTCTTAAGTGCAGTCTTGAAGGACTTGGTTGTTTGAATACCACGTATGTGTAATGGTAGAGAATTCCATTGTTTGGCTGCACAAAAAGAGAACGACCTTTCACCAAACGTTTTGGTGCGTGTCGTAGGAACAGAGAGAACGCGTGTGTCTGCAGAAGATCTTAGCTTGCGAGTGGGTGAGTAGACCGACAAAAGTTCAGTAAGATACGATGGGCTTGAGTCCGAAAAGAAATTGTGACAGAGAACGGCCAGTTTGTAATCAATACGGGCTTGTATAGGCAGCCAATGAAGTGAGCGAAGAAGTGGAGTAACATGGTCATGTTTTTTTGCATTGAGCACCAGTCTGGCAGCTGAATTTTGAACTTTCTGTAGTCTTTCAATGCATTGTTTTGGCACACCTGACAGAAGAGAATTGCAGTAATCCATACGAGCCAGTACAAGAGCACAGACTAGTGTTTTTGTGGCACTAACTGTTAAGTAATGACGGATTGAGCTGATCTGACGAATGGCAGTGTAGGCAGAGCGACAGATGTGATTGATGAAGTTGTTAATAGACATGTTGTCAGAAATAATGTAGCCAAGATTCCTAGTCGATGTTGTGAACAGAATATCCGAACTGGCTACGTGAATTGACTTCGGAAGAGACAAAGTACTGCGTGATTTATTGTTGCAAAATAGAAGTGCTTCAGTCTTGTCATCATTCAGCTTGAGTTTGCTTAACGTCATCCAAGACTTCACTTCACCAATGCACTCCTGCAACAATTGGACACCGGAGTCCATATTAGAGGGATCAGTGTGAATATATAGTTGAGTATCATCTGCAAATGATTGGCTTTTAACTGAATGCTTTTCAAGCAGTAGAAGTAGCGGTCTTGTATACAGTACAAAAAGTACCGGACCCAAAACAGAACCCTGAGGCACACCATAAAGCAAGTCAGCTTTGTGAGAGATACAACCATCTACTGATACTACCTGTGATCTGTTAGATAAGTATGATTGAAACCAAGCCAGAACTGAGCCAGAAATTCCAAAATAACTTTGCAGGGTTTTCAGCAGTATTTGATGGTCAACAGTGTCAAAGGCTGCACTAAGATCTAAGAGGACCAATATAGAAATTTTCCCACTGTCCAGTGCGAGCAGGAGGTCATTTGTTACCTTCAACAGAGTGGTCTCTGTGCTGTGAGAAGGTCTGTAGGCCGACTGATTAGGACTTAATAGAGTGTGGTCATTTAGATAAGAAAAAAGTTGTTTTAAGACTAGTTTTTCAATGACTTTCGACAAAAATGAAATATTAGACACAGGTCGATAGTTGTTTAAATTGTTTTGGTCTAACCCTTTTTTTTTCAGCAAGGGTTTTATAATAGCAGATTTACATAATGAAGGAAAGGTGCCAGATTTTAGACTTTCATTAACTATATTAGTTACTGTTGGGAGTAAGAGATCTAATGACTCAACCAATAGTGGAGTGGGGATGGGATCAAGAGGGCAGGACGTTGGCCTAGATTTTAGAATAACACTTTTGACCTCATTTTCCGTAACAGTCTGAAACATGTCAAAGCCTGACCTCACAGCAATAGAAGGAGATACATCATGTGGTGGCAACAACGTTCTGTCAAGTTCATCACGAATTTTAGCAATTTTGTTGATAAAAAAGTTACAAAATATATCTGGTTGCTGATGCAGGGGATACACAGAGGGAAGGACCATAGCGTTACCACTCCCTCTGAGGTTATTGCATACCTTAAATAGCTGCCTACTAGTACTACTTGTGATTATTTTATTATTAAAATATGATGTTTTTGCTTGATGTACAATATTAGTAACACATCGCTTGGCAGCGGAATAAATTTGCTTATTGACGACAAGTCTCGACTTCAACCAAGTCTTTTCTGCTATACGTCGAGCTTTCTTGGCGCGTCGAAGTTCTTCCCTTATTGTTGAATACCACGGAGATGATCGTGTTGACTTGACATTGTGGCGGGTGACAGGGGCATGTAAGTCCAGCACAGATAGTAGTGTACTATTCAGTTTATCCAAAGTGGGGCACAGGTCAGGGGACACGGCCACACTTAGATCTTGCCGGAAGGCGTCGCGATTCATGGCACGTAGATTGCGAAGGTCCTTGAATTTTGTGGGAGGAGGGGGGGCAATCACCCTAAGTTCACAAATAACACAAAAATGATCCGAGGACAGCTCTTCTGTTACGATTGCGGATTTGACAAGGCAATCGTCAGGTCTGTGCAATACCCAATCAATTATATGTCCTCTATTATGGGTGGGTTTATCAATCATTTGATCAATGTTGAATGAATCCAAAATCTCGACCATATTTGCTGTCATGGGATTCTGCGGTTGATCATAATGAATGTTCATGTCACCTACTATCATGTAAGTGCCAGGCAGAGTGTTGGCATGGTCCAAAAGTTCCTGGAATTCTTCAAGAAATTTGGCATCTGTTAATTTATTTTTTTTACTAGGAAAGACACGGTAGATGCACATAAAGTGGATGATACGATGGGGCACTGACAATGTGATTTGAACCAACTCAAAGGATGTGTGAGCAAATTCGAATTCTGTTACAAATGAAAGCTCTTGTGACAGCGTACTTCTGTTGACGGCAGCTAGGCCTCCACCTCGAGTGGCACGTGGAAATGATCGAACAGAATATCCAGGTGGAGCAATATCAGCACACTTTCCCTCATCACCAGTTTGTTGAAACCAGGTCTCCTGAATAAACATGATGTCTATCCGCCTGTCCATGATAAATTCACATACAGCGGTACGTTTGTCACATGGACCAAGTGACTGAGCGTTAAATGACGCGATGCAGAGATTTCTTTCTGTATAGTTGGGAGATGTTTTGATAGGTAAAACATTTAAAATGTTATAAGAACGTTGATGGCTGTCTACACCAACATGAAAATCAGAGTTAGGTCTTTGTTTGGAAATAAGGACTGGGATTCGTCTCTGTTTTCGTTTCCCACCACGAGATTTACGCTTCCGAGGAAGGTTTCGGCCAATACACAGATCTTTAAGTATACACACCAGTTCAGATGTTATGCGTATATGCTTCTTGTTCATTGATACAAGGCAATTTCTTGTGTAGTGTAATGGTCGCCTACCTGTGTGCTGTCGGGAATTGCTATTGTTATTGTCGTGGGCTTGTCCGAACGTTAATCGTAAGAACAAAGATGGCTGACATTGTAGTCGGACAAAGACGTTGAGTCTTGCAAAGAAAAACAGCCAAAAGATAAACAATCCAACATTTTGAGAAATGAAAAAGGCAGCTCGTCCAAAACAGGGATCCATAAAGAACATCCTGATCCAGAAATAACAATAACAAAACAGTCCAATACTTAAGAAATTCACAATTAAATAGGAGCTAGACGCTATTCATGCCTATTAGGCGTAGCCACTTCCGTTCAAGTTGAACGGGATCTGATGGGAGGTTGGGCTGCTGTACTACAGGTATTTTTGATGGGAGGTTGGGCTGCTGTACTACAGGTATATTTGATGGGAGGTTGGGCTGCTATACCACAGGTATATCTGATGGGAGGTTGGGCTGCTGTACTAAAGGTATATTTGATGGGAGGTTGGGCTTCTGTACTACAGGTATATTTGATGGGAGGTTGGGCTGCAGTACTACATGTATATTTGATGGGAGGTTGGGCTGCTGTACTACAGGTATATCTGATGGGAGGTTGGGCTGCTGTACTACAGGTATTTTTGATGGGAGGTTGGGCTGCTGTAAAAAGAGATGGCAGGCACGGGGTGGAGTGTGCTAGTGAAATGGTGGAGGGAAGGAGTTGGTCGCAGTTTAAGAGGAGAGAACCAAGAGCGTTTCTAGCACTTTTACTTGAGTCTCTCTCTCTCTCTCTCTCTCTCTCTCTCTCTCTCTCTCTCTCTCTCTCTCTCTCTCTCTCTCTCTCTCTCTCTCTCTCTCTTTCGATGTATTCATTTATTCCCGACACTCATTTTAATACATATCTTCTACATTGCTGTGATCATGTCAAATAAAGCCTTTAAATAAGATGAGACATTCAGAGAAACACCCCAGGCCCAGTCACCATCTTATCCCAATTTTGTACTCTGTACTCAAGATAAAGTAATCGTTAAATAAGTTGACACGAAATTATCGTCTGCTCATCCACCTGAAGGTCATTCCGTCAACAGATAAACAAAAAGAAAGGTCAAAGATTTGGCTGGATGGGGGGGGGGAGAACATTTGTTTACTATCACAAACTAAACCTTTGACTCCATGCTCAGTGTCAACGCCAGAGGCGTCACTAGCTTTGGTGTCACCCGGGGCCGTAGCTCGTGGTGTCACACCCTCACGACTTACCCCATAGAACCCCCCGAGTCTTCCAGTGCCAAATAATGGGAACATACAGAAATTTACATTTTGGTGTCACCCCTTGTGATGGTGTCACCCGGGGCGGCCCGCCCCCACCGCACCCTCTAGTGACGCCACTGGACAACGCTGTACTACGGGACAATGCTGCACTAGTAAATCAAAGCAATCATCACCTTGCTATCCGAGCGGCAACAGTGACTTTCGCCTATTGACGTTTATGGAAGTGCAATGATTCTTCAAACTTCGCATCTGACATCCGTCTCGATCGGGGGGCGAGGGCTGCAAAACTTACGACACCACTCTGGAGATGGGGAGGGACCATCCGAAATGGTTTTTTACATTTTATTTTGAGTTGTCGAAACCCACATCGTATACTTAAGGAGTTTAACTTTACAATTTGACGCTGAATGTGTATTGTTGGTTAGTTGGCGCATGACGAGTGTTTGGTTTAGTTGCCAATATGTGTGAAGTAAATCTTTCACGTTTGTGTAAAAATTTGGTTGATTAACCGGTACGTGGGTAGTTGGTTGGTTGACTGTTTATTTCTGGTTTGTTTGTTGGTCTGTACGTCTATGGTTGGTTTGTACCAGTACGGCCATGGTTGGTTTGTACCAGTACGGCCATCGTTGGTTTGTACCAGTACGGCCATCGTTGGTTTGTACCAGTACGGCCATCGTTGGTTTGTACCAGTACGGCCATCGTTGGTTTGTACCAGTACGGCCATCGTTGGTTTGTACCAGTACGGCCATGGTTGGTTTGTACCGGTACGGTCATCGTTGGTTTGTACCGGTACGGCCATCGTTGGTTTGTACCGGTACGGCCATGGTTGGTTTGTTTAGATACGTGTTCCGTGCTATGAAATCCACGAGTGTATCAGACAATCCCATGAAACTAACCAACCGACAAACCAAAGCCGAGCTTAATCGCGGGGAATCGGGCAGTCACGCGAGTGGAACAGAGAGGGGAGATGGGGGTGAAGGGGGTTGGGGGAGAGAGAGAAGAGGTTGGGAAGCAGATAAAACCCGATCTCCGAGAGACGAGATAGCAGAGGGCCCTAAAACCACACTCACACTCGGGAAGAGTTCAATAACCTCCCTTTGATACCATTGATCACGCACGAACATTTCGTCGGCCTGGGCCGTAGGGTTTGGCGGCTCAGGCCTTACAGTTTGACAGACTTAGGCCGTAGTGTTTGGCGGCTCAGGCCTTACAGTTTGACAGACTTAGGCCGTAGGGTTTGGCGGCTCAGGCCTTACAGTTTGACACACTTAGGCCTTACATTTTGACACACTTAGGCCCTACAGGTTCTCAGACTTAGGCCCTACAGGTTCTCAGACTTAGGCCCTACAGGTTATCAGACTTAGCCCTACAGGTTCTCAGACTTAGGCCCTACAGGTTCTCAGACTTAGGCCCTACAGGTTCTCAGACTTAGGCCCTACAGGTTCTCAGACTTAGGCCCTACAGGTTCTCAGACTTAGGCCCTACAGGTTCTCAGACTTAGGCCCTACAGGTTCTCAGACTTAGGCCCTACAGGTTCTCAGACTTAGGCCCTACAGGTTCTCAGACTTAGGCCCTACAGGTTCTCAGACTCAGGCCTTAAAGGTTCTCAGACTCAGGCCCTAAAGGTTCTCAGACTCAGGCCCTAGAGGTTCTCAAACTCAGGCCCTAAAGGTTCTCAGACTCAGGCACTAGAGGTTCTCAGACTCAAGCCTTAGAGGTTCTCAGACGTATGCCTTATTTTCTTATGTTTAATTACAAGTTTATTTACTCATCATCATATATAAACTTCTTTTCAAAGGAAACCCCTACAAATATTGTCGTCACACACCCAACTATGACCGTACCTTGGGTCAGTCGTTACGTAACACCACACTTTAGCCGTACCTTGGGTCAGTCGTGACGTCACACCATACTTAAGCTCTACCTAGGGTCAGTCGTGACGTCACACCAAACGTTAGCCGTACCTTGGGTCAGTCGATGTATGATGTTGAAGTTGTGTATAGGACCATCTGGTTGTCTTCTTGGACTGCAGATAACTTCTACTTAAATTTCGTTGTTTCTTCCATGAAAAAGGCTTTTTGTCGATGGGTTCGTTGCTTTGTTGCGTCATTGGGTTAACCCTCAGTTGGTTTCAATTTATTGTTTGAGATAAGAGAAACAAGAGATCAGTCATATTGAGGCGACACATGACATCAGTCATATTGAGGCGACACAAGGCATCAGTCATATTGAGGCGACACATGACATCAGTCATATTGAGACGACACATGACATCAGTCACATTGAGACGACACATGGCATCAGTCATATTGAGGCGACACATGGCATCAGTCATATTAAGACGACACATGACATCAGTCATTTTGAGGCGACACATGACATCAGTCATTTTGAGACGACACATGACATCAGTCATATTGAGGCGACACATGACATCATTCATATTTAGGCGACACATTGCATCATTCATATTGAGACGACACATGACATCATATTGAGGCGACACATGACAGCAGTCATATTGAGGCGACACCTGACATCAGTCATATTGAGGCGACACATGACATCAGTCATATTGAGACGACAAATGACATCAGTCGCATTGAGACATACCAAAGCTAGACACGACCCAGAAGTCTTTATTAGTAACATTGGTGGTTATTTATGTTGAACTGTTGGTTTTAACAGGATGTATGTACATCATTGATGGCTACGGAAGGCAACAGGATATATGTACATCATTGATGGCTACGGAAGACAACAGGATATATGTACATCATTGATGGCTACGGAAGACAACAAGATGTATGTACATCATTGATGGCTACGGAAGACAACAAGATGTATGTACATCATTGATGGCTACGGAAGACAACAAGATGTATGTACATCATTGATGGCTACGGAAGACAACAAGATGTATGTACATCATTGATGGCTACGGAAGACAACAAGATGTATGTACATCATTGATGGCTACGGAAGACAACAGGACGTATGTACATCATTGATGGCTACGGAAGACAACGAGATGTATGTACATTATTGATGGCTACGGAAGACAACAGGACGTATGTACATCATTCAGGGGCGGATTAAGGCTGCACGGGGCCCCTGGCTGCAATTCAAACTGGGGCTCTATCCAGCTAGCTTCCCTGTAAAATGATTGCTAGCAGCTAATATAAGACTGTAGCTTGTAACTAGATAGTTCATTGGTTCCTTGTTCATACTGTGTCTGTACTCCGGGATCGGATTCATCACACAAAAAAACCGAACACAAAGAAATAACTGTTTGCCTGGAAACTAAAATTGGGTGTAAAAAGATAATTTAAATAAAAGCGTGTAATATTTAAAAAAATCTTTTTTAAAAAGGACACGCTTTTAACATAATCACTACTTTTAGTAATGTCTCATATATAAGGGATTTATAGTCAAAAACTTTGTTTTTACAGCTATTTTTTAAAACTTATAATAAAAACTCTTTAACATTCACGTCTGAAGCCCACACATCTTTTTTACCACTATTTTTTTTTATACCAAACACGTCATAAGCGCCCGCCCAACGTTTTATACCACGGTGTTGTGTTCACGTGGTGAACTCATGGATGTCAACAAAGCAGACGGGTACCGATGCTTATATATAGACTATAGATAAACTAAAAATGCAATAATTTCAATACGGTACATTCGGTCGATCTGAAATTTTGATACAATGCATTGTCATCCAAGATCTATCTGTGGTAAAAAAAATTTAGATCTCTAGGACCATCAGAAGTGGTATAATTTTACGTTTCAAGTTTTAAAGGAAGGATGGATACAACATACAAACATTGTGACTTAAATAAAAGCGTGTAAAAAGAAAAGACAAATGAAAAATAAAATAAGCCCCAGCCAGGAATCGCACCCGCTACCGCTTGCGCCACAAGACAACACGTTGTCTCAAGACCACACGATCCTGATGTTTGAACAAAATTTAAAAGATATAAATAGTATTCATTAATATGTTCTCTTATTGAGACAATCAAATCAAGTTTTTCGATACTGGGGCTACCGGTCCGAATGGCGATCAGATTAATAGATAAGATTTTATTAATTTATTTAATTTATGATATTTTTAGGGATTCATGCAAACATTTGTTCACCTTTATTATAAATTATACTAAATTTGGGGGCCCCTAAATCATCGGGGGCCCCTGGCTTTAGCCCGTTCAGGCCCCCCCCCTTAATCCGCCATAGACATAATTGATGGCTACGGAAGACAACAGGATGTATGTACATCATTGATGGCTACGGAAGGCAACAGGACGTATGTACATCATTGATGGCTACGGAAGGCAACAGGACGTATGTACATCATTGATGGCTACGGAAGGCAACAGGACGTATGTACATCATTGATGGCTACGGAAGGCAACAGGACGTATGTACATCATTGATGGCTACGGAAGGCAACAGGACGTATGTACATCATTGATGGCTACGGAAGGCAACAGGACGTATGTACATCATTGATGGCTACGGAAGGCAACAGGACGTATGTACATCATTGATGGCTACGGAAGACAACACGATGTATGTACATCATTGATGGCTACGGAAGACAACAGGACGTATGTACATCATTGATGGCTACGGAAGACAACACGATGTATGTACATCATTGATGGCTACAGAAGACAACACGATGTATGTACATCATTGATGGCTACGGAAAGCAACAAGATGTATGTACATCATTGATGGCTACAGAAGGCAACAGGACGTATGTACATCATTGATGGCTACAGAAGACAACACGATGTATGTACATCATTGATGGCTACGGAAGGCAACAAGATCTATGTACATCATTGATGGCTACGGAAGGCAACAAGATCTATGTACATCATTGATGGCTACGGAAGGCAACAAGATCTATGTACATCATTGATGGCTACAGAAGACAACATGATGTATGTACATCATTGATGGCTACGGAAGGCAACAAGATCTATGTACATCATTGATGGCTACGGAAGGCAACAGGACGTATGTACATCATTGATGGCTACAGAAGACAACAGGACGTATGTACATCATTGATGGCTACGGAAGACAACACGATGTATGTACATCATTGATGGCTACAGAAGACAACACGATGTATGTACATCATTGATGGCTACGGAAGGCAACAAGATGTATGTACATCATTGATGGCTACAGAAGGCAACAGGACGTATGTACATCATTGATGGCTACAGAAGGCAACAGGACGTATGTACATCATTGATGGCTACAGAAGACAACAAGATCTATGTACATCATTGATGGCTACAGAAGACAACACGATGTATGTACATCATTGATGGCTACGGAAGGCAACAAGATGTATGTACATCATTGATGGCTACAGAAGGCAACAGGACGTATGTACATCATTGATGGCTACAGAAGGCAACAGGACGTATGTACATCATTGATGGCTACAGAAGACAACACGATGTATGTACATCATTGATGGCTACGGAAGGCAACAAGATCTATGTACATCATTGATGGCTACGGAAGGCAACAAGATCTATGTACATCATTGATGGCTACGGAAGGCAACAAGATCTATGTACATCATTGATGGCTACAGAAGACAACATGATGTATGTACATCATTGATGGCTACGGAAGGCAACAAGATCTATGTACATCATTGATGGCTACGGAAGGCAACAGGACGTATGTACATCATTGATGGCTACAGAAGACAACAGGACGTATGTACATCATTGATGGCTACGGAAGACAACACGATGTATGTACATCATTGATGGCTACAGAAGACAACACGATGTATGTACATCATTGATGGCTACGGAAGGCAACAAGATGTATGTACATCATTGATGGCTACAGAAGGCAACAGGACGTATGTACATCATTGATGGCTACAGAAGGCAACAGGACGTATGTACATCATTGATGGCTACAGAAGACAACAAGATCTATGTACATCATTGATGGCTACAGAAGACAACACGATGTATGTACATCATTGATGGCTACGGAAGGCAACAAGATGTATGTACATCATTGATGGCTACAGAAGGCAACAGGACGTATGTACATCATTGATGGCTACAGAAGGCAACAGGACGTATGTACATCATTGATGGCTACAGAAGACAACAGGATGTATGTACATCATTGATGGCTACAGAAGACAACACGATGTATGTACATCATTGATGGCTACGGAAGGCACAAGATGTATGTACATCATTGATGGCTACGGAAGGCAACAGGACGTATGTACATCATTGATGGCTACAGAAGACAACAAGATCTATGTACATCATTGATGGCTACGGAAGGCAACAAGATCTATGTACATCATTGATGGCTACGGAAGGCAACAAGATCTATGTACATCATTGATGGCTACAGAAGGCAACAGGACGTATGTACATCATTGATGGCTACAGAAGGCAACAGGACGTATGTACATCATTGATGGCTACAGAAGACAACAAGATCTATGTACATCATTGATGGCTACAGAAGACAACACGATGTATGTACATCATTGATGGCTACGGAAGGCAACAAGATGTATGTACATCATTGATGGCTACAGAAGGCAACAGGACGTATGTACATCATTGATGGCTACAGAAGGCAACAGGACGTATGTACATCATTGATGGCTACAGAAGACAACAGGATGTATGTACATCATTGATGGCTACAGAAGACAACACGATGTATGTACATCATTGATGGCTACGGAAGGCACAAGATGTATGTACATCATTGATGGCTACGGAAGGCAACAGGACGTATGTACATCATTGATGGCTACAGAAGACAACAAGATCTATGTACATCATTGATGGCTACGGAAGGCAACAAGATCTATGTACATCATTGATGGCTACGGAAGGCAACAAGATCTATGTACATCATTGATGGCTACGGAAGACAACAAGATCTATGTACATCATTGATGGCTACGGAAGACAACAAGATCTATGTACATCATTGATGGCTACGGAAGGATAAATACATTCTCATAATGTAAAAGATAATCCGTTCCATGCTGAAAAAAAAACCTCATTTTTCAAAAAAAAATAAATTATGAATTGTGAAAGAGTGAAAAACTAGAATACACTTTAGATTTGAAACAAAAAACGTAAACAAAAATATGAATTTATGACAAATAATTATTCCTTTTTAACTAGAAAACTATCCAAAGACATTGGTTTTGGTCGACGCTTCAAAATTTGACGAAAATGTGTCTTCACCGTTTTGTAGATATTCTTGACACTCCCTTTGAAGCAATCATCTCCTTAATTGTTCTTGAGAATAGTGCAGATCGTTGATGTTGGCCGATTGTAGTTGCGCGCTAGATTAGCCACGCTTACACCTTGTTCTCTTTTTTCAATGGTTTTACGTTTCATTTCAACAGTTATTTTTTTTTACCTCTTATGATCGTCTTCTCGTGTTGTTGTTTTTTTTTCCGAATATATTTTACCACAGGTTATTACACTTTGCAGATTACAAAAAATAGGATTACTTTCTGAATTCAAAATTTGTAAAAACTGTTGATCACACACGAAAACAATACTCTAACAGACCGAGTGCTTAACACATAATAATACATCAGGGCGGAAGTGTCAGCTCACAAATGAATTTCCAGGAAAAAGGGACTTTCCCTTTCTGCGTCACTCGTTATGCGAAGCTTCGCTCGTTAAGGGAGCAACTTTTTCAAACACAAAAAATGTGCTCGTTATGCGAATGTCTCGTTATGAGAGGTTCTCGTAATGAGAGGTTTGACTGTACTACAATAATGTAGTAGTTATCGATTGTCATATTGTCTCGCCCTCCACACCCCAACCACACCCCGCCCTTACCCCCTACTCAACACACACACACACAACTCGTCAGGCTCTTCGGGAAATCAATCTTCAACACTCGCCACCCAGCCCAATTAATTTGGGGAGGTTTTTTTTTAATTCCCGTCCAGTCCCCCCCCCCTCCAGCCCCCATTTCCAGGTCTGGGTTGCGCCCCATCCATCGTTAGACCGAGGTCAGGGCGCGTCTCCCGCAGCACTGATTTCATCTTCCATTACGGCCAAACGCTCCTGTAATTTGGTGCCTATGGTCACAGCTGTTGTTCCTGGCCTCAACCCGGCACACGTGACACAGAATACCCTCGCCCAGGCTCCCTCCTTGCCGGCTTCCCTGCTCGCGGCTGGTGGGATTATTAGGGCGGTGCGGAATGATGAGGAGGGGGGGGTGATGGGGGTACAGTGAATATGCACTCTACGCTGTTTACGTGTTTACGTCACGTGATCTTTCTGTAGGAAGTACGTGTCGTAAGCGCATACATTATGTCATATAAATGTCCACGTCACACAGTTGTATACGTCATACCCCATCCCCTTTACACCCTACCTCCCCTTGACGCTCTACCTCCCCTTGACGCCCTACCTCCCATTGACACCCTACCTTCCTTGACGCCCTACCTCCCCTTGACACCCTACCTTCCTTGACGCCCTACCTCCCCTTGACGCCCTACCTCCCCTCGACGCCCTACCTCCCCTTGACGCACTACCTCCCCTTGACGCCCTACCTCCCCTTGACGCCCTACCTCCCCTCGACGCCCTACCTCCCCTCAAATCCCAATCTCCCCTCGACGCCCTACCTCCCCTCGACGCCCTACCTCCCCTTGACGCCCTACCTCCCCTTGACGCCCTACCTCCCCTTGACGCCCTACCTCCCCTTGACGCCCTACCTCCCTCCGACGCCCTACCTCCCCTCAAATCCCAACCTCCCCTCGACGCCCTACCTCCCCTCGACGCCCTACCTCCCCTTGACGCACTACCTCCCCTTGACGCCCTACCTCCCCTTGACGCCCTACCTCCCCTCGACGCCCTACCTCCCCTCAAATCCCAATCTCCCCTCGACGCCCTACCTCCCCTTGACGCCCTACCTCCCCTTGACGCCCTACCTCCCCTTGACGCCCTACCTCCCCTCGACGCCCTACCTCCCCTCGAGCCCTACCTCCCCTTGACGCCCTACCTCCCCTTGACACCCTACCTCCTATTCCGTTACCTGCTTTCATTTATTCTTCCTTGGTGCATTTTAACATACGGAGTGTTGATCAGTTTATTCCGAGGGCAATCATTATGGACTTGCCTCTCATCACTCACATATTCCTCACATGGCAGATCACATGACTCGACTACTGTGTTTTCTCCTCACTCAACTATTTTATGCTGGCTGGAATCACTCACCAAAGGGAGAGTATCTGTTTCCACGAAACCTCAGGAGATTATAGAATGTTGGATATCCAAGATGTCTTCGCAAACGGACAATGAGATACCAACTTATACAAAGACACATTCCATAGCACTCTAGCATACAGTCATACGATGACACACACATTCCATAGCACTCTAGCATACAGTCATACGATGACACACACATTCCATAGCACTCTAGCATACAGTCATACGATGACACACACATTCCATAGCACTCTAGCATACAGTCATACGATGACACACACATTCCATAGCACTCTAGCATACAGTCATACGATGACACACACATTCCATAGCACTCTAGCATACAGTCATACGATGACACACACATTCCATAGCACTCTAGCATACAGTCATACGATGACACACACATTCCATAGCACTCTAGCATACAGTCATACGATGACACACACATTCCATAGCACTCTAGCATACAGTCATACGATGACACACACATTCCATAGCACTCTAGCATACAGTCATACGATGACACACACATTCCATAGCACTCTAGCATACAGTCATACGATGACACACACATTCCATAGCACTCTAGCATACAGTCATACGATGACACACACATTCCATAGCACTCTAGCATACAGTCATACGATGACACACACATTCCATAGCACTCTAGCATACAGTCATACGATGACACACACATTCCATAGCACTCTAGCATACAGTCATACGATGACACACACATTCCATAGCACTCTAGCATACAGTCATACGATGACACACACATTCCATAGCACTCTAGCATACAGTCATACGATGACACACACATTCCATAGCACTCTAGCATACAGTCATACGATGACACACACATTCCATAGCACTCTAGCATACAGTCATACGATGACACACACATTCCATAGCACTCTAGCATACAGTCATACGATGACACACACATTCCATAGCACTCTAGCATACAGTCATACGATGACACACACATTCCATAGCACTCTAGCATACAGTCATACGATGACACACACATTCCATAGCACTCTAGCATACAGTCATACGATGACACACACATTCCATAGCACTCTAGCATACAGTCATACGATGACACACACATTCCATAGCACTCTAGCATACAGTCATACGATGACACACACATTCCATAGCACTCTAGCATACAGTCATACGATGACACACACATTCCATAGCACTCTAGCATACAGTCATACGATGACACACACATTCCATAGCACTCTAGCATACAGTCATACGATGACACACACATTCCATAGCACTCTAGCATACAGTCATACGATGACACACACATTCCATAGCACTCTAGCATACAGTCATACGATGACACACACATTCCATAGCACTCTAGCATACAGTCATACGATGACACACACATTCCATAGCACTCTAGCATACAGTCATACGATGACACACACATTCCATAGCACTCTAGCATACAGTCATACGATGACACACACATTCCATAGCACTCTAGCATACAGTCATACGATGACACACACATTCCATAGCACTCTAGCATACAGTCATACGATGACACACACATTCCATAGCACTCTAGCATACAGTCATACGATGACACACACATTCCATAGCACTCTAGCATACAGTCATACGATGACACACACATTCCATAGCACTCTAGCATACAGTCATACGATGACACACACATTCCATAGCACTCTAGCATACAGTCATACGATGACACACACATTCCATAGCACTCTAGCATACAGTCATACGATGACACACACATTCCATAGCACTCTAGCATACAGTCATACGATGACACACACATTCCATAGCACTCTAGCATACAGTCATACGATGACACACACATTCCATAGCACTCTAGCATACAGTCATACGATGACACACACATTCCATAGCACTCTAGCATACAGTCATACGATGACACACACATTCCATAGCACTCTAGCATACAGTCATACGATGACACACACATTCCATAGCACTCTAGCATACAGTCATACGATGACACACACATTCCATAGCACTCTAGCATACAGTCATACGATGACACACACATTCCATAGCACTCTAGCATACAGTCATACGATGACACACATTCCATAGCACTCTAGTACGTCATACGATGACACACACATTCCATAGCACTCTAGCATACAGTCATACGATGACACACACATTCCATAGCACTCTAGCATACAGTCATACGATGACACACACATTCCATAGCACTCTAGCATACAGTCATACGATGACACACACATTCCATAGCACTCTAGCATACAGTCATACGATGACACACACATTCCATAGCACTCTAGCATACAGTCATACGATGACACACACATTCCATAGCACTCTAGCATACAGTCATACGATGACACACACATTCCATAGCACTCTAGCATACAGTCATACGATGACACACACATTCCATAGCACTCTAGCATACAGTCATACGATGACACACACATTCCATAGCACTCTAGCATACAGTCATACGATGACACACACATTCCATAGCACTCTAGCATACAGTCATACGATGACACACACATTCCATAGCACTCTAGCATACAGTCATACGATGACACACACATTCCATAGCACTCTAGCATACAGTCATACGATGACACACACATTCCATAGCACTCTAGCATACAGTCATACGATGACACACACATTCCATAGCACTCTAGCATACAGTCATACGATGACACACACATTCCATAGCACTCTAGCATACAGTCATACGATGACACACACATTCCATAGCACTCTAGCATACAGTCATACGATGACACACACATTCCATAGCACTCTAGCATACAGTCATACGATGACACACACATTCCATAGCACTCTAGCATACAGTCATACGATGACACACACATTCCATAGCACTCTAGCATACAGTCATACGATGACACACACATTCCATAGCACTCTAGCATACAGTCATACGATGACACACACATTCCATAGCACTCTAGCATACAGTCATACGATGACACACACATTCCATAGCACTCTAGCATACAGTCATACGATGACACACACATTCCATAGCACTCTAGCATACAGTCATACGATGACACACACATTCCATAGCACTCTAGCATACAGTCATACGATGACACACACATTCCATAGCACTCTAGCATACAGTCATACGATGACACACACATTCCATAGCACTCTAGCATACAGTCATACGATGACACACACATTCCATAGCACTCTAGCATACAGTCATACGATGACACACACATTCCATAGCACTCTAGCATACAGTCATACGATGACACACACATTCCATAGCACTCTAGCATACAGTCATACGATGACACACACATTCCATAGCACTCTAGCATACAGTCATACGATGACACACACATTCCATAGCACTCTAGCATACAGTCATACGATGACACACACATTCCATAGCACTCTAGCATACAGTCATACGATGACACACACATTCCATAGCACTCTAGCATACAGTCATACGATGACACACACATTCCATAGCACTCTAGCATACAGTCATACGATGACACACACATTCCATAGCACTCTAGCATACAGTCATACGATGACACACACATTCCATAGCACTCTAGCATACAGTCATACGATGACACACACATTCCATAGCACTCTAGCATACAGTCATACGATGACACACACATTCCATAGCACTCTAGCATACAGTCATACGATGACACACACATTCCATAGCACTCTAGCATACAGTCATACGATGACACACACATTCCATAGCACTCTAGCATACAGTCATACGATGACACACACATTCCATAGCACTCTAGCATACAGTCATACGATGACACACACATTCCATAGCACTCTAGCATACAGTCATACGATGACACACACATTCCATAGCACTCTAGCATACAGTCATACGATGACACACACATTCCATAGCACTCTAGCATACAGTCATACGATGACACACACATTCCATAGCACTCTAGCATACAGTCATACGATGACACACACATTCCATAGCACTCTAGCATACAGTCATACGATGACACACACATTCCATAGCACTCTAGCATACAGTCATACGATGACACACACATTCCATAGCACTCTAGCATACAGTCATACGATGACACACACATTCCATAGCACTCTAGCATACAGTCATACGATGACACACATCATAGCATCTAGCATACAGTACGATGACACACACATTCCATAGCACTCTAGCATACAGTCATACGATGACACACACATTCCATAGCACTCTAGCATACAGTCATACGATGACACACACATTCCATAGCACTCTAGCATACAGTCATACGATGACACACACATTCCATAGCACTCTAGCATACAGTCATACGATGACACACACATTCCATAGCACTCTAGCATACAGTCATACGATGACACACACATTCCATAGCACTCTAGCATACAGTCATACGATGACACACACATTCCATAGCACTCTAGCATACAGTCATACGATGACACACACATTCCATAGCACTCTAGCATACAGTCATACGATGACACACACATTCCATAGCACTCTAGCATACAGTCATACGATGACACACACATTCCATAGCACTCTAGCATACAGTCATACGATGACACACACATTCCATAGCACTCTAGCATACAGTCATACGATGACACACACATTCCATAGCACTCTAGCATACAGTCATACGATGACACACACATTCCATAGCACTCTAGCATACAGTCATACGATGACACACACATTCCATAGCACTCTAGCATACAGTCATACGATGACACACACATTCCATAGCACTCTAGCATACAGTCATACGATGACACACACATTCCATAGCACTCTAGCATACAGTCATACGATGACACACACATTCCATAGCACTCTAGCATACAGTCATACGATGACACACACATTCCATAGCACTCTAGCATACAGTCATACGATGACACACACATTCCATAGCACTCTAGCATACAGTCATACGATGACACACACATTCCATAGCACTCTAGCATACAGTCATACGATGACACACACATTCCATAGCACTCTAGCATACAGTCATACGATGACACACACATTCCATAGCACTCTAGCATACAGTCATACGATGACACACACATTCCATAGCACTCTAGCATACAGTCATACGATGACACACACATTCCATAGCACTCTAGCATACAGTCATACGATGACACACACATTCCATAGCACTCTAGCATACAGTCATACGATGACACACACATTCCATAGCACTCTAGCATACAGTCATACGATGACACACACATTCCATAGCACTCTAGCATACAGTCATACGATGACACACACATTCCATAGCACTCTAGCATACAGTCATACGATGACACACACATTCCATAGCACTCTAGCATACAGTCATACGATGACACACACATTCCATAGCACTCTAGCATACAGTCATACGATGACACACACATTCCATAGCACTCTAGCATACAGTCATACGATGACACACACATTCCATAGCACTCTAGCATACAGTCATACGATGACACACACATTCCATAGCACTCTAGCATACAGTCATACGATGACACACACATTCCATAGCACTCTAGCATACAGTCATACGATGACACACACATTCCATAGCACTCTAGCATACAGTCATACGATGACACACACATTCCATAGCACTCTAGCATACAGTCATACGATGACACACACATTCCATAGCACTCTAGCATACAGTCATACGATGACACACACATTCCATAGCACTCTAGCATACAGTCATACGATGACACACACATTCCATAGCACTCTAGCATACAGTCATACGATGACACACACATTCCATAGCACTCTAGCATACAGTCATACGATGACACACACATTCCATAGCACTCTAGCATACAGTCATACGATGACACACACATTCCATAGCACTCTAGCATACAGTCATACGATGACACACACATTCCATAGCACTCTAGCATACAGTCATACGATGACACACACATTCCATAGCACTCTAGCATACAGTCATACGATGACACACACATTCCATAGCACTCTAGCATACAGTCATACGATGACACACACATTCCATAGCACTCTAGCATACAGTCATACGATGACACACACATTCCATAGCACTCTAGCATACAGTCATACGATGACACACACATTCCATAGCACTCTAGCATACAGTCATACGATGACACACACATTCCATAGCACTCTAGCATACAGTCATACGATGACACACACATTCCATAGCACTCTAGCATACAGTCATACGATGACACACACATTCCATAGCACTCTAGCATACAGTCATACGATGACACACACATTCCATAGCACTCTAGCATACAGTCATACGATGACACACACATTCCATAGCACTCTAGCATACAGTCATACGATGACACACACATTCCATAGCACTCTAGCATACAGTCATACGATGACACACACATTCCATAGCACTCTAGCATACAGTCATACGATGACACACACATTCCATAGCACTCTAGCATACAGTCATACGATGACACACACATTCCATAGCACTCTAGCATACAGTCATACGATGACACACACATTCCATAGCACTCTAGCATACAGTCATACGATGACACACACATTCCATAGCACTCTAGCATACAGTCATACGATGACACACACATTCCATAGCACTCTAGCATACAGTCATACGATGACACACACATTCCATAGCACTCTAGCATACAGTCATACGATGACACACACATTCCATAGCACTCTAGCATACAGTCATACGATGACACACACATTCCATAGCACTCTAGCATACAGTCATACGATGACACACACATTCCATTGCACTCTAGCATACAGTCATACGATGACACACACATTCCATAGCACTCTAGCATACAGTCATACGATGACACACACATTCCATAGCACTCTAGCATACAGTCATACGATGACACACACATTCCATAGCACTCTAGCATACAGTCATACGATGACACACTCATTCCATAGCACTCTAGCATACAGTCATACGATGACACATATATTCTCACCCTAACATCAATACTTCCATACACGCCCTCACATATAAACACATATAATGACAATACTCGGACATACGACTCCTCCACTTACCCACCCGCCAGTCAACATGTCGCCAATCTTGACCAGTCAACAACGCATACATTATGGCCCGCATATGGTATATGAGATTCTGACATTAGCAACAGATCACTGATCACGTGACTTTTACCCACGTGACTGTTCTTGTTTAACATGGTGACCAGAATTTACTAGTTGTTAAATCCCTTATATTAACTTCACCGCCGTCTCTTGGGTGGGCGGAAAAACTAAAGTAAAAAATTACCCAGTTCCTGTTATGCGGTCGAGATGAAAATTTGCACATAGACTCGAGTCACCTAACAATGCATTGAATTAAAATTTCACATCGATCGAATGTACCGTAACTAAATTAATGCATTTTTAATTTATCTCAATATAACTCAATGTAGCGTCTGTTGTTTGCATTCATATGTCCCTTGCTGAGTTCACGCCAGCCATCAATGTCAACACTCCCTTCCCCCGGTTTAAAAGCCAGGGGAGATCAGTCGGTTTCAGTCTGTAAATGTTTGTCGCGTGTTGCGTATTATATTGAACATATCAATACTTTTAGTTATGTCTATTATATAAGGGAAGCATAGTCAAAAACTTTGTTTTTACGGGGTTATTTAATTTGAACCCTATGTATGTCTGTGTACTTTATATAGAATGTACCCTTTGTATATGTGTATAATTTGTATATACTGTACCCTATACATATGTATGTATGTGTACTTTATATAGACCGTACCCTATGTATATATGTGAACCCTTTATTATAAATGTGCGGCTGTTTCCCTACACTTTATGTTAATACAATGTACCTGTATGTGAGATTGTCTTATGAAGCGTCACATGTTTTATTGTTAAACATTATCCTCTGTAGTGATATTAGTTTATCATACTAATATGTGTGCCAGTTAAAACGCACACTTTTATTGTGCCAGTTAAAACGCACACTTTTGTGTGCCTGTTAAAAGGCACACTTTTTGTGTGTCTGCTAAAACGCACACTTTTGTGTGCCTGTTTAAACGCACACTTTTCGTGTGCCTGTTTAAATGCACACTTTTTGTGTGCCTGTTAAAACGCACACTTATTATCAGCACGCCATCAGGTGTCTATTAATACCTAAGTCTAAATATATTGATGACTATTACAGCGGACACTTGTGCACTTTACGAAAAGCCTCACCCCCCCCCCGCTTGATTAACCTCTGACCCCTACGGGATGCGGTAATGGATCATTAGTGGCCGTGACACGGGTAATGCAAGTTCGTGGCAACATCTCGTGGTCGCCAGCACTTCCCATTGTAAGGACGCGAGGACGCAACGAGGGTCATTGAGATAAGGTCTATACGCTATTGCAGTGATCTCCCTTGTTGATCATCAGGGCTATGGTGAAACGGGTTTAATTACAATTGTGTGTGTGTGTGTGTGGGGGGGGGTTGTGATCTGGGAGAGGGGGTGGATTGATCGTCTGATTTAAGTTAATGTATTGTAATATTAATATATATATATATGGTGACCCTTCAAAACGGCCCCGGAAAAAACGGCCCCCACATAATGGCCCCGGTCAAATTGTTAACATTTTTAAACAAAAACTTTATTTATTTTTATTTTCATCTTAAGCGTTTGTCTACTTTTTCACCCTTAAATAAAGTGGTAAAACTGTAAAATTATGTCTTGTGATGTTATAATATTGTTTCTTGTCAACAAACAGCCGCGATTGGTACCATTTCGCGTAAAGGCTATTAAATTCACTATTGTGATGTCATTCTTATTTGTTTATTATTAGCGAAACCTGACACTGAATAGGTGAGTAAAAATACGAATTTAATATTTGATTGGACATTTTACTTTTAGTCCATCTATTAGTCCGGGCCGTTTTGTAGGGGCCTTTATGTCGGGGCCGTTTTGTCGGTGAACAATATATGTATATATATACGTAAATATATTAGGGCTGTTATCGATTAATTTAAATTTAATCGTTAACTTTTGAAAAATTATCGATTAATTAATCGATAATTTCTATTAAAACCAAAAATAGAAATTTATGACGTCATTAAACTGAACATTTCTCACGGACATTGAAAATTAAGAATATTTTGAACTAAATTTCATGACAATGTGTTGATACTTGATTTGTGCTGAAGGTTGTACGTCAGCGATGTATTTGATCCTTTAAAAGAGAATTGTTTATGGCAGTGGACACAGTAAACGTTTTCACCATCTTCGACTTTGCCATCCGCAGTTAGCTTAAAAACAACATATTTGCTCAACTTTCTAGTTATATGTTTAAATTTAACTGCGCTGATGTTGTCAGCAGGGCCGTCTTAACGCATAGGCCCGTTGGGCATTTGCCCGGGGGCCCACGAGCATAAGGGCCCCATGGGAATATGTATATTTATATATATTATGTATATTCATTTTTTATTCCTGCGGGGGAAGGGCCCAACACTATTTCTTTGCCCGGGGGCCCAAAATGGTGTAAAGACGGCTCTGGCTGTCAGCCATTTTATAGTTGACGTCTGCCGGTCAACATATATTAATAAAATAAATTTTAATATTACGCGGGAGATGTTTGTACGTAATATATATATATATATTATTATTAATTATTAATAATTTATTATTTATTACTAAAATTTTAAAAAAATATTCTAAATATTTTTTTAAATTTCAATCGAATTTTTATCGATTAAAATTATTTTAATCGATATTTAATCAATAAATTTTTTAACAATTAATCGAGAAATTAATCGATAATTTCCCCAGCCCTAATATATATATATATATATATATATATATATATATATTATATATATATATATATATATATATATATATATATATATATATATATATATATTACATGTCTGTAAAACCAATACTCCAGGTTTGTGTGGAGATCACGGGACTTGAAACCTGCTCAAAATCTGATCGATGATTGGTTAGCTATAAACCAGATCAAACATGAACAACGATGATTTAGTATGAAACAATGTGGTAGCACCCCAGAAGTAAATTTAATGACCCCAGATCCCTTAGAAATGTTCCCCCACAGTCGTGACCTCGCCAGTGACGCCCGTCGACAGACACGATCCCTAGAGGCTTGGGTCGTAATACGATCGACGTGGTTTGGCTTCTCTCTATTCCATATCATCAACAGATGAGTACAAGGCATCAAGTCATTACAGACTAGGACAAGGCACCAAGTCATTAAAGACCAGGACAAGGCATCAAGTCATTACAGACAAGGACAAGGCACCAAGTCATTACAGACTAGGACAAGGCACCAAGTCATTACAGACTAGGACAAGGCACCAAGTCATTACAGACAAGGACAAGGCATCAAGTCATTACATACTAGGACAAGGCACCAAGTCATTACAGACAAGGACAAGGCATCAAGTCATTACAGACTAGGACAAGGCACCAAGTCATTACAGAAAAGGACAAGGCATCAAGTCATTACGGACAAATAAAGGCACCAAGTCATTACAGACAAGGACAAGGCACCAAGTCATTACAGACTAGGACAAGCCACCAAGTCATTACAGACCAGACAGGCACCAAGTCATTAAAGACCAGGACTAGGCATCAAGTCATTACAGACCAGGACAAGGCATCAAGTCATTACAGAATAGGACAAGACATAAAGTCATTACAGACTAGGACAAGGCATCAAGTCATTACAGACTAGGACAAGGCATCAAGTCATTACAGACTAGGACACGGCATCAAGTCATTACAGACCAGGACAAGGCATCAAGTCATTACAAACTAGGACAAGGCATCAAGTCATTACAGACTAGGACAAGGCATCAAGGCATTACAGACTAGGACAAGGCATCAAGTCATTACAGACTAGGTGAAGACATCAAGTCATTACAGACTAGGACAAGGCATCAAGTTATTACAAACTAGGACGAGGCATCAAGTCATTACAGACTAGGACAAGACATCAAGTCATTACAGACAAGGACAAGGCATCAAGTCATTACAGACTAGGACAAGGCATCAAGTCATTACAGACTAGGACAAGGCATCAAGTCATTACAGACTAGGAGTGACTAGGATGTCTCAACTAAGCCGCGCCACATTTAATAACTACCGCATAGAAAATTTTGATAACATAATATGATATAATATAATATAATATATATATGATATAATATAATATATATATGATATAATATAATATATATATGATATAATATAATATATATATGATATAATATAATATATATATGATATAATATAATATATATATATGATATAATAATATATATATATGATATCACTGTTAGCAAAGTGTATATTTTGCACCTAATAAAATGGATGCTGTGCAACTTTGCACAATAATTATTTTGCACATGGATTGAAAAACTTAGAGGGAGCTTTTGTGTGGACATTTGATGATATTGTCGGGGCAACTGGTACCAGGAGTGGGCTGACAACACGACAGCCAGGGAGGTTTTCGCTATCATACCCAGGCCAAGCCGTTCAGACCAGTGGTGGAACCTGAGTCGCAAACACCAGAGTTTAGTGACTCAGATGAGAACAGAGCACTGCCCAACCAACTCGTACTTTCACAGGCTAGACCACAACAGGGGCTCGAACTGCCGTCATTGCAGCCAAGCCTCTGAGACAGTCTTACACCTGATGACGTCGTGTCCCGCGCAAGACATAGCCGGGGAGGTTAGGGAGGCAAAAGAGTCCCATGTAAAGACAATGTTGTATGGCACTGCTCAGCAGATGGAGCAGGTTGCCCAGGTATTAGCCAAGGTCTTAAGAGACTAGTCTCAGGCGTACAGAATATGTGTTTAGTTTAGTCGGGGAAAATGATCATATTTTCCACTGCACTTTCCAGTGGGGTTGCCCGCCCCATCACTCGTAGCCGCCCTCATTTAATGGGCAGATCCTCGGGGATCAAGGGGATGTCACTCCTTCAGGCCAAACGTATCCATGTGGGATGAGTTATCCTTCCAATCGTAAACACTCCGCGGAATAAACCCTCGCGGCCCGTGGCTTTTTGTCTGCTTCTAGTTTAACCTTTCTCTTTGCGACCCGTCCCACAACTAAACTACGTTGGGGCCCCCGGGGGCCCTTTTGCAATACTTAACTTTTGAACCACTTCTAGCTTCCCCTTCTCCTCCCTCCCCAACCCCCTCCCCATACGGTGATTGATGATAAACCAAGTCATTGACAAGACTTACCTCGTGATAGATGACAGCTGATGTGAGGGCTCAGGTATTCGTTGGGCAGGACGTTCAACTATCAACCTAAGGCTCGTCTCATATAGAGTATGTATCTCGTCATTCGAATACCCTCCAAATAACGAAGAATTGTGTTTACTTGTTTAGGCAAAGGCATAATTATATAAATTAAACCAGGTCATGTGACCTAGAACTTATTGAGTAAAGGAATTTGAAATATCCCAGTTTCCTTGTCAACTATATGTCATCATCCTTGACATCAGAATGCCATCCATCTTTGACATCTCATAGCTGGAGTTATTCGAGACTGCAAATCCTTGTTGAAGTGTTGGAACCAATCAAAAGATCAGATATCAGATTGGTGCAGCAAACCTCGACTGGTCCTCGGTCTCAGCTTTCAACTGTGACGAATGTGTCACTCGTCTTTGCTTGGGTTCAAATTTTCACATATTTCATTGTTCACTTACGGCGGCCCAGAGAAATGTGTACGTGTGAGTTGAGGAGCGGGTGGGGGAGGGGGGGGGTCCCTGTTGGGACCAGTCTTGGCCCAAAGGTAAGTCTGCAGGTCGGGCACGATATGGTCGAGGCGTGGCTTTAGGACACGAGATGGTCGAGGCGTTGGTTTAGGACAGGAGATGGTCGAGGCGTTGGTTTAGGGCACGAGATGGTCGAGGCGTTGGTTTAGGACACGAGATGGTCGAGGCGTTGGTTTAGGGCACGAGATGATCGAGGCGTTGGTTTAGGGCACGAGATGGTCGAGGCGTTGGTTTAGGACACGAGATGGTCGAGGCGTTGGTTTAGGGCAGGAGATGGTCGAGGCGTTGGTTTAGGGCACGAGATGGTCGAGGCGTTGGTTTAGGACAGGAGATGGTCGAGGCGTTGGTTTAGAACAAGAGATGGTCGAGGCGTTAGTTTAGGGCACGAGATGATCGAGGCGTTGGTTTAGGACAGGAGATGATCGAGGCGTTGGTTTAGGACAGGAGATGGTCGAGGCGTTGGTTTAGGGCACGAGATGATCGAGGCGTTGGTTTAGGGCACGAGATGATCGAGGCATTGGTTTAGGACAGGAGATGGTCGAGGCATTGGTTTAGGGCACGAGATAATCGAGGCATTGGTTTAGGACAGGAGATGGTCGAGGCGTTGGTTTAGGGCACGAGATTATCGAGGCGTTGGTTTAGGACAGGAGATGGTCGAGGCGTTGGTTTAGGGCACGAGATGATCGAGGCGGTGGTTTAGGGCAGGAGATGGTCGAGGCATGGGTCAAAGAAACATCCAAAACCTCCCCAACCTGCACAGGAGCCATGATGATCAAAGACACAGGAGCCATGATGATCAAAGACACAGGAGCCGTGATGATCAAAGACACAGGAGCCATGATGATCAAAGACACAGGAGCCATGATGATCAAAGACACAGGAGCCATTATGATCAAAGACACAGGAGCCGTGATGATCAAAGACACAGGAGCCATGATGATCAAAGACACAGGAGCCATGATGATCAAAGACACAGGAGCCATGATGATCAAAGACACAGGAGCCGTGATGATCAAAGACACAGGAGCCATGATGATCAAAGACACAGGAGCCATGATGATCAAAGACACAGGAGCCGTGATGATCAAAGACACAGGAGCCATGATGATCAAAGACACAGGAGCCATGATGATCAAAGACACAGGAGCCATGATGATCAAAGACACAGGAGCCATGATGATCAAAGACACAGGAGCCGTGATGATCAAAGACACAGGAGCCATGATGATCAAAGACACAGGAGCCATGATGATCAAAGACACAGGAGCCGTGATGATCAAAGACACAGGAGCCATGATGATCAAAGACACAGGAGCCATGATGATCAAAGACACAGGAGCCGTGATGATCAAAGACACAGGAGCCATGATGATCAAAGACACAGGAGCCATGATGATCAAAGACACAGGAGCCGTGATGATCAAAGACACAGGAGCCATGATGATCAAAGACACAGGAGCCATGATGATCAAAGACACAGGAGCCGTGATGATCAAAGACACAGGAGCCATGATGATCAAAGACACAGGAGCCATGATGATCAAAGACACAGGAGCCGTGATGATCAAAGACACAGGAGCCATGATGATCAAAGACACAGGAGCCATGATGATCAAAGACACAGGAGCCATGATGATCAAAGACACAGGAGCCATTATGATCAAAGACACTCATCGCCGGGCCTCTATATACCTGTTTGTCATCTCTTTACTCACTGGACAAAATCTTAATGACGTCATTGGAGTGAGTCTCCATAATTAACCTTAGGATCATCTCAACAGTTTTAGAACCTTTATGATTTGGGCGACAACTTGAGAACCCTCCGCGTCGCTGAACTCTCTCGGTTCAGTTCATCCTATCTGTTAAGCCGCCCCCAACGGCCGCGAGATATCGGCGGGCTCAACTCGACACACGAGTTATCTGGCCTATCTCTCCGTGGAGCAGACGTGGTGACGTCACAGCGTCAGCTGTCGCCAAGCCTGTCCCCAGAGTTACCTACCTTTAATTTATGGGCAGATAAACAAACACCGATGGAAGGTGTGTGGGGAAAGTCGCTGCGTCGGCAACGTCTTAGGCCCAGAGGCAGCGCACGAAATGTGTACGTCACTTAATGTACAACCAAGGTGTCCATGCTCGCGAGACCGGGAGAGGTGAAAGTGAAGGTGACTCATATCTGGGAGATCGATTTGTCTTAAATATTTTTTGTGAATGATTTTGCTTGTAGGGCATCTTGGGACTTGGGCCCCGGTTGCATGATAGTTACGCCATGTGAGTTAAAACTAGTTGGGGAACAAAACTAAGCGTTTGGTGACAAAAATTTGAAGAAAAAAATATTAAGAAGAGTCGTAAAACTTAAGTCCGTCCCCGTAATGTGCACAAAAGTATGTACAGATTTACGCAGGACAAAGATCGCTCGTAGTCATATTTACTGATACTGGTGATGGTTTAGATCTGTCATCAGTCCGTTCGACTGATAGAAAATGGCGTAGAATAAAGTCATTTCTAACCGAATTTATTTCACCTTGACTTTATTATTTAATAAATAAAGGTAAAAAAGGATTTTTAAAAACCACGTTTTTATAAGTGGACTAAAAAGAAGAAAATAATTAAAAACTAAATCGTTCAAGTACTTTCATATAATATGACTAAAAATGTTGGGCGGGTGTTTGGTATAAAAATTAAAGATTTATAATTTAGAAGTCAAAAGAGAGATCTATAAGTGAGAGATTGAGTGAACTGCATATGTAAAACTCCAAATTTTTAGTCATATTAAATCAAATTACTTTAACGTTTAAGTTTTAAATTATTTTCTTCTTTTTAGTCCACTTATAAAAACGTGGTTTTTAAAAATCCTTTTTTACCTTTATTTATCTTATTACTTTTAGTCCACTAATAAAAACGTGTTTATTAAACTCTATTTATTTTACCAAACACCTTATCAGCACCCGCCCAACGTTTTAACACCACAGCCCTGAGGTCCCCGGGTGAACTCGGCACGTGAAATCTAACAACGGCAGTCAAATACAGATGCTTATATAGAGATAAACAAAAAATGCTTAATTTAATTACGGTACACTCGATCGATCTGAAATTTTGATACAATGTATTGTCATACAAGATCTATCTGTGGTAGAATTTTGAGCTCACTAGGACCATCATAAGTGGTTTAATTTTAAGTTGTCAAATTTGAAAAATTGCGGACAGACACGAAAGCAAGTTAATAAAAATGTGGTAAAAAGGTCTATATTGGGCTTGTCATGTGTAATACCGGAAAACTTCATAACCCATTTGGACATATGCTATTTTTAGAACGTAAGGTCAAATTTTCTGAAATGTCAGTAAAAACAACAGTGTGTCTTGATACATGCACTGATCGCACTAAAAACGATCTCCTATGTGAAATTTGGTGCAAAAAAATAATTTAAAAATTCTTCAAACTATGTTTTGCAGCTGAAGAAAGTATTAAAATGCAGAGGACTTTAAATTATTTAAATAATCCTGAACATTTAAAAGTTGAGTGTAGGCAGTCGCTCGATAGTCGTAAACACTAGTTCTAGTACTAATCCTAGTATTGGATTTAGTAGAGTCTTACTACAGAAGTAGTCACATAATATAACATATCCTTTGAAATTCGATAAAAGTAAACTTTTGAACGAGTTTTAGTCAACATTAATGAGCACATTCACATTCGCTGTAATAGTAATGAATAAATGTTTACAAGTTGACCCCTCGGTACCTCCTGAAGTTATTAATAGATTATTTGAATCTAATAATATATTGCCCTATAGACAGGAATATTGATCCGCAAGGCAGGTATAGATATTTTTAATGTTAGTTATGTTATTTCTATTACAATCGGGCCTCTCTAAGTCGAACTCAGAGGGACCCGAAAGAAAATTGCGACTTTCGGAGTTTTCCAGTTAGGGAAAATGGCTTAGCGAGGTCCGACTGTATTATTAAAACTTTGCACTCTAACGCGGCACACAAACTACACAAGTAACAAAATGGAAGTGAATACATACTAATTGTTCACTAAAGTAACAACTTTAATAGACGGAAATGAAACGATTAAAAACGCGGTGTTCCAGTGTTACTGTAAACGTAAATAAAGATCTCACAGGCTTCTCTTAGAGTTGTGTCGGTATCATCTATTCACAATCATATATATATTTACCCTCAATTATGTATGACTGACTCACTTTGGCCTAACGCTAAGGGATATCACTCTGCTTTTTTAAAAATTGAAAATATAGACTTAAAAATCATAATCATTTTGGTATCTAGATTAACATTAGCCAAACAACGCACGAACCTTTGACGTCATCATTTGTGTTGTAAACAGTGCTGACTGACTCAAAGAGTTATTTTTTGGTGCAGTAATTTGGTGCGCTGCTTTCTAAAGTTAGATACAAAAATCGTGTGGTGATTAGCAATGTAAAAAAAAATATACTTTGTGTACATTTCAGGAATATTTAGTATTTATCATACAAGAATAAGTTACTTGGGCTTTTGACCAAAAAAAAAGTGGGCGCCGTAGGCGCCCTACAACTCCTATTATAAAATACTTTGTCTACATTTAAGGAAGTTTAATATTGCGTATTTATCATACAAGGACGAGTTAGTTGGGCTTTTGAAAAAGGTGGGCGCCGTAGGCGCCCTAAAAAATGGGCGCCGCAGCACAACCTAGTAACAAATAATACACAAGAGGAATGTCGCTTGCAGAAACAATGTCTTTCGCTCTCCAATATTTTCTCTCTCGATAGTCTTCTAATCTCTCCTTGTTTTTCATCTCGGTCCAAATTTATATATGTTACAGGCAATGTGTGAAATCAGGCATTCTATAGAATGCCTATGCAATGTATAGAATGCCTGATGGTTTCAGGCAAAGTATGAAGTTTGTAAAACTTTTGTATACTTTGCCTAGGCATTGTTATAGAATGCCTGTGCATTCTATAGAATGCCGGATTTCGTTTAGGCAAAGTGTAAAGAGAGCACAACAAAATACTTTATTGATAATTACGTAATTTAAAGTGGAAGTAATACAAAATAAAACACATGATGTAGGCTCTGTATTATTTTTTCGAGGTCTTCCTCTGTTTACACATCTTGTAAAACGTCGTCAGGTAGGGACGACGTAGTGGGGCCTACTTTAGCTCTGCAGCCAAAGAGAGCTTCGTATGGTGATCTTTAATGTCACCATTTGCGTGATTTCTGTCCTAGCACTACATTCTCTTCCGACATGCGGTCACACAGCAATCCAAGGGGAAACGTTATGGGAGAACGTCTGTGGAATCTCACCCGGATGATCTAAACTGCCGTCGTGAGAAGAATTTTGGCCATATTGTCTGTTATTTGGTAGTGGAACCTCTTACCGGCTAAACGCTGTCTTACAATAACTTTCAACACTCACAGGATTCGATCGCCATCATCCAACAACGACCAAAGCGCCACCGCCAACATCAGTAGCTGGAAAAATGGCGGAGGTAGGCCAACTGCATAGTTTGCCGGACGACAACTCGGCATTCTATAGAATGCCTAGGCAATGTATGAAATAGCCATCATTTCATACTTTGTCTGAAACCATCAGGAATTCTATACATTGCCTAGGCATTCTATAGAATGCCTGAGAATGCCTGAATTTCACACTTTGCCTGTAACATATTCATATATACTTTATAAAGAATATTCTAGAAACAACGGGAAATAACTACAACTTGTAACCTTTGAACCTACTGGAAAGTGCAAGTACAGCATGACTGATGGGTTGGTGTTAGGTGCTTTACAGCCTGTGTACATTGCAATTACATGTACACAAGTTATAGGTATGCTGTAGCTTTAAGGTTTACATTATTTTTAGATATATATAATCTACAGGTCTATATAAGTTCTTTAGAATCGGATAAGTATCAGATTGATGCTGATACTGGTTGTCAATATGAATTGACACTGGTTGTTAATATGAGTTGATACTGGTTGTTAATATGAGTTGATACTGGTTGTTAATACGAGTTGATACTGGTTGTCAACATGAGTTGATACTGGTTGTTTTATTGTACTGAACCAAATATTTAAAAGCTGTATTCTTTTAACATGACCGTTAGGTCTTTGAGATCCTTAGAATTCGAGTTTTAGCTTCTAGCTGTTAAAAATATCGCCTTTCACCTTTGACTCGCTCAGTACGAGGCACAGAAGATCTGTACGTCATTGCTCGCGAGCAGATCCGAGACACCCGGGGATTCCATGAGGGCAGGGAATGCGAGGCACGACGAGTGTCCGGGAAAATCCAAAACTTGGAATGGTTGGTAAGTTCCTGAATGCGGCAGTGCAATAGGTCAACGGTTGTAGGAAATAACGAGAAACAGTTTGGATTGGTGGAGCTCAGATTCTCATCTTGCGGTGTGTAGAGGGGCTAGGGAGGGGGTGGTGGTGGGTGTCACGCACTGTGTCCTGTATGGGGGGTAGTAACTGACCATTGGTCACTGAGAACAAAGACTTTAACTTGGCTCAAACGGCAACTTCCTCTATTATTTATTGCCATCAGTGTCCCAGAAAGGTCAACTGTACTACAGATAAGTAATTAGGAGCAGATGCGTCACTAGGGGGGATGCGCACCGCATCGGGTGACACCGTCACGAGGGGTGATACCAAAACGTAAAATTCTCCATGTTCCCGTTATTTGGCCCCGGCAGACGCGGAGGAGGTCTATGGGGTATGTCATGGGGCGGTGACAGCGCTGGGTGAAAGCAACCCAGTGACGCCACTGATTACTAGCCTTACGGATGAATTTTGCAGTTGGGTACAAATATTTTTGTTAAACGCTTTAACAATCATAATACATGGTGTCTACGATAAGGAATGTCCACTCATATTTCTCTGACGATATATTGATAAGACTGTCCGACTCAGACCAACAAATCGAGCCATGTGTTGTATGATTGCTAATTATTGTGAGACATCTTTTGACTACACGTTGACAAAATCTTTTAAAACCTATTTGGTAAAGCCTCTTCCAAGTCTCCACAAGGGAGAGAATGGGATTACAGTGCACGTGGTTATCTGCCCTTGTGTTGACGAGCCGTGAAAACACTCCACAGTACCTCGGACTAAAGATGTTGTCAGCAATGAAAATAACCGGGCTGAGCCGCCCAGCTGCACACTTGTGATGTGATTGATAGTGTCTGACACACCGCTCGGCTGTTGTACCTGTCCCTGTCATACCTCGCCAACAGCCAACAGCATTCCCCGACGGCAATCGTTCTCATCGGCTGTCCAAAGGTCGGTCGTCGGACGGGGCTATCTCCCTGCCCCCCCCCCGAGCATGTTGAAAGTAAAACTTTGTTTCTGGGACGGGAGGAGTCGGGGTGGGGGCACACCTCGTGACACGTGAATTATCCAGTTTAAACACGGGCTGCCTTTCAACTTACAACAATGCAAGGCTGTGGTCGAGGGCGGCTATTGTTTGGGCGCGAGGGAGGTGTTGGAGTGGCGGCCGTTCAATTTGTTTTTTGACCACCATCCTCAAATATTGATCTTTTGATTACTGTGCTGAAAAACGGGAAGATGTCGTTGTTGTAGGAGTGGTGACCTTGGAAAAATGTCGTTGTGGTTAGAGTCTGTAACGCCGGCAAGAAGTCGTGGTTGTAGTAAATGGTGGCGACGGGAAAATATCATAGTAGGTTAGGACTTGAAGTTTGCTATCATTTCGCCATCCTGTAAACTTTCGTGTTGTTGACGTCATATAAGTTTACTTCCTGATGAGAGGACAAAGTCATATTTAAGTTATTGCTAGTTGTGGTCTCACAGAATAAATGTGCCGTATATTCCGGCGTATAAGACGACTTTTTAAATCCCTTATATTAACTTCACGGCCCTCTCTGTCGTCTCTCTCTCTCTGTCGTTCTGTCGTGATCTCTGTCATGGGCGGGAAGAAAAACAAAAGTAAAAAATGACCCGCTTCACGTGATCTGATCGAGCTGAAATTTGGCACACGGACCCGTCTCACCTAACAATGCATCGCTTTAAAATTTCAGATCGATCGAACGTACCATAATTAAATTAATTGGGGACGCGGTGGTCGAGTGGCAGCGCACTGGACTGTCGAACCGATGGTCACGGGTTCGAATCCGTGTGAAGGCAAGGGTTTGTTCCCGGGGCCTAGGGCGTCCCTGAGTCACCCCGCTCCGAATGGGTACCTAACACTGTTAGGCGTCTGGGTAATGCGTGGAACCCACAAAGCCGTGGCCTGTGAATGCTGCATCACTTGCCAACAGATCATCTGTCATGGTCTGTGGACGCAACTATCTTCTGCATAGAAGGAGCGTCTGTATAGATAAGATAAGATAATGCATTTTTAGTTTATCCTTATATAACGTATGTAATTCAAATTCAATGTTTGTTATTTTTTTTTCCACGTGAAAGTTTGAGTTTGACGCGTAGAGGCGACCCATCGAAGTGCCGGGGTGCTTTTGTTTACATTTTACGTGTCACGCTGAGCTCGGTCAAGCGAATCGGTGACCAGACTTTTCCCCTCTCCGCCTCGGGTTATGAAGCAATGTTGAGTTAAGACAGATTCAGTCTGTAAATGTTTGTCCTGTTTGAAAATAATCAATACTGTTAGTTATGTCTCATAAATAAGGGATTTATAGTCAAAAACTTTGTTTTTACGGGTTTGTTTTATTACGGGTTTGGTTTATAATGGGTTTGTTTTATTACGGGTTTGTTTTATTACGGGTTTGTTTTATTACGGGTTTGTTTTATTACGGGTTGGTTTTATTACGGGTTTGTTTTATTACGGGTTTGTTTTATTACGGGTTTGTTTTATTACGGGTTTGTTTTATTACGGGTTTGTTTTATTACGGGTTTGTTTTATTACGGGTTTGTTTTATTACGGGTTTGTTTTTATTACGGGTTTGTTTTATTACGGGTTTGTTTTATTACGGGTTTGTTTTATTAACCCCTAAAAACCTTCTCAAAAGTTCGGTGTCGACTCATACGCCGGAATATACGTAAATATACGGTATTCGGACAATTGTCATTAGTTCTAGCCAATGTTCCATGTAAGGTTCGTTGGTACTAGTGCAAAATAACAACCTCCATCCATTTCTGTGTGGAAAAACTTTATACCCCACATATTCAGATATTATATTATCCTTTTCAAAATTTGGTACGCGGTAATTCTAAACTGCTGTGCAACCGCGCAGCTTAAAGGAAACGCTCTAACACGCCTTCGCTTTATCAGTATCAAATGTCATCAGTCATGACTCTCTTCTGACACTCTTACACGTAACGCAAGCAATTCGATTAAATGACAGCTTTTGTATTTCTTGTGTGTGCGAGTGAGGGTGGCGGGGGAGTGTGGTTATAAGTGTGTCATTTAGGAAACATCAGAAATTATCAGCACCCCCACCCCCACCAATTCCGAAAAAAACAAAACATCTTAGATCTAGATATGAATATTTCAACCCCCCCCCTGCCCCCGGGATCTCAATTCCCGAAATCCTAAAGCCGCAACCGTTTCTCAACAGAAATCAAGTTTTGTGTAACACCCCCATCTGTAACCATTTCAGTGCGCCCTGACCACACACGCCCCCATCTGTAACCATTTCAGTGCACCTTTACCCGACACGCCCCCATCTGCAACCATTTCAGTGCACCTTTACCCGACACGCCCCCATCTGTAACCATTTCAGTGCACCTTTACCCCACACGCCCCATCTGTAACCATTTCAGTGCACCCTGACCACACACGCCCCCATCTGTAACCATTTCAGTGCACCTTTACCCGACACGCCCCCATCTGTAACCATTTCAGTGCACCTTTACCCGACACGCCCCCATCTGTAACCATTTCAGTGCACCCTGACCACACACGCCCCCATCTGTAACCATTTCAGTGCATCCTGACCACACACGCCCCCATCTGTAACCATTTCAGTGCACCTTTACCCCACACGCCCCCATCTGTAACCATTTCAGTGCACCCTGACCCCACACGCCCCCAGCTGAGCTAGTAACACCCTGTCCCAAATGCTATCTGTGTGCAGCAACCCCAGCTGTAGCCATTCAGTGTGGTAACACCCTGTCCCAACTGCTATCTGTGTGCAGCAACCCCAGCTGTAGCCATTCAGTGTGGTAACACCCTGTCCCAAATGCTATCTGTGTGCAGCAACCCCAGCTGTAGCCATTCAGTGTGGTAACACCCTGTCCCAACTGCTATCTGATCTGTGTGCAGCAACCCCAGCTGTAGCCATTCAGTGTGGTAACACCTTGTCCCAAATGCTATCTGTGTGCAGCAACCCCAGCTGTAGCCATTCAGTGTGGTAACACCTTGTCCCAAATGATATCTGTGTGCAGCAACCCCAGCTGTAGCCATTCAGTGTGGTAACACCCTGTCCCAACTGCTATCTGTGTGCAGCAACGCCAGCTGTAGCCATTCAGTGTGGTAACACCTTGTCCCAACTGCTATCTGTGTGCAGCAACCCCAGCTGTAGCCATCATGGTAACACCCTGTCCCAACTGCTATCTGTGTGCAGCAACCCCAGCTGTAGCCATCATGGTAACACCCTGTCCCAACTGCTATCTGTGTGCAGCAACCCCAGCTGTAGCCATCATGGTAACACCCTGTCCCAACTGCTATCTGTGTGCACCAACCCCAGCTGTAGCCATTCAGTGTGGTAACACCCTGTCCCAACTGCTATCTGTGTGCAGCAACCCCAGCTGTAGCCATTCAGTGTGGTAACACCTTGTCCCAACTGCTATCTGTGTGCAGCAACCCCAGCTGTAGCCATTCAGTGTGGTAACACCTTGTCCCAACTGCTATCTGTGTGCAGCAACCTCAGCTGTAGCCATCATGGTATCACCCTGTCCCAACTGCTATCTGTGTGCACCAACCCCAGCTGTAGCCATTCAGTGTGGTAACACCCTGTCCCAACTGCTATCTGTGTGCAGCAACCCCAGCTGTAGCCATTCAGTGTGGTAACACCTTGTCCCAACTGCTATCTGTGTGCAGCAACCCCAGCTGTAGCCATTCAGTGTGGTAACACCCTGTCCCAACTGCTATCTGTGTGCAGCAACCTCAGCTGTAGCCATCATGGTATCACCCTGTCCCAACTGCTATCTGTGTGCACCAACCCCAGCTGTAGCCATTCAGTGTGGTAACACCCTGTCCCAACTGCTATCTGTGTGCAGCAACCCCAGCTGTAGCCATTCAGTGTGGTAACACCTTGTCCCAACTGCTATCTGTGTGCAGCAACCCCAGCTGTAGCCATTCAGTGTGGTAACACCCTGTCCCAACTGCTATCTGTGTGCAGCAACCCCAGCTGTAGCCATTCAGTGTGGTAACACCCTGTCCCAACTGCTATCTGTGTGCACCAACCCCAGCTGTAGCCATTCAGTGTGGTAACACCCCCACCCCCGGCCTCACACACACATTACCACTGGCACCTCACTGGTGACGTAGCACCCCCACCCCGGTGGTCTGCCCCTCATTACCACCATCTTCTTTATGACGACTCCCCCCCTCCCTCCCGCACACACACCAAAAAGCCCTCGATTTATTTCAAGCGCGAGTCAAAGCGGCTCGGGAATGGCTGTATTTACGGGACCTATTACGGTAATTTGCTGGGGCTTTCCACGTTTCTTACCGTTTTTTAAAGTTACTTTCAAAATATGGCGACCACCTGCAAGTCTGTTTGCATAATTTATGTTCGTCAAACGGTGTGTAACGAGATTATAGTGTTGGTACAAAGAGGTACATACTGGTACATATTGGCGCACGCTGGTACATACAGGTACATACTGGTACACACAGGTACATACTGGTACATACTGGTACATATTGGAACACGCTGGTACATACAGGTACATATTGGCACACGCTGGTACACACAGGTACATACTGGTATAAATTGGTATATTTTAAAGAAGAGTTTAGAGTCGGAATGAAATCTTTACACCACGATTAGTACAGAAATTTTGGCGTTTATTTTGATTTATGACATAAATCAGTCTATGTTGACTAATGACATACATCAGTCTATGTTGACTAATGACATACATCAGTCTATGTTGACTAATGACATAAATCAGTCTATGTTGACTAATGACATACATCAGTCTATGTTGACTAATGACATAAATCAGTCTATGTTGACTGATGACATAAATCAGTCTATGTTGACTAATGACATAAATCAGTCTATGTTGACTAATGACATACATCAGTCTATGTTGACTAATGACATAAATCAGTCTATGTTGACTAATGACATAAATCAGTCTATGTTGACTAATGACATAAATCAGTCTATGTTGACTAATGACATAAATCAGTCTATGTTGACTAATGACATAAATCAGTCTATGTTGACTAATGACATAAATCAGTCTATGTTGACTAATGACATAAATCAGTCTATGTTGACTAATGACATAAATCAGTCTATGTTGACTAATGACATAAATCAGTCTATGTTGACTAATGACATAAATCAGTCTATGTTGACTAATGACATAAATCAGTCTATGTTGACTAATGACATAAATCAGTCTATGTTGACTAATGACATAAATCAGTCTATGTTGACTAATGACATAAATCAGTCTATGTTGACTAATGACATAAATCAGTCTATGTTGACTAATGACATAAATCAGTCTATGTTGACTAATGACATAAATCAGTCTATGTTGACTAATGACATACATCAGTCTATGTTGACTAATGACATAAATCAGTCTATGTTGACTAATGACATAAATCAGTCTATGTTGACTAATGACATAAATCAGTCTATGTTGACTAATGACATAAATCAGTCTATGTTGACTAATGACATAAATCAGTCTATGTTGACTAATGACATAAATCAGTCTATTTTGACTAATGACATAAATCAGTCTATGTTGACTAATGACATAAATCAGTCTATGTTGACTAATGACATAAATCAGTCTATGTTGACTAATGACATAAATCAGTCTATGTTGACTAATGACATAAATCAGTTTATGTTGACTAATGACATAAATCAGTCTATGTTGACTAATGACATAAATCAGTCTATGTTGACTAATGACATAAATCAGTCTATGTTGACTAATGACGTACATCAGTCTATGTTGACTAATGACATAAATCAGTCTATGTTGACTAATGACATAAATCAGTCTATGTTGACTAATGACATACATCAGTCTATGTTGACTAATGACATAAATCAGTCTATGTTGACTGATGACATAAATCAGTCTATGTTGACTAATGACATAAATCAGTCTATGTTGACTAATGACATACATCAGTCTATGTTGACTAATGACATAAATCAGTCTATGTTGACTAATGACATAAATCAGTCTATGTTGACTAATGACATAAATCAGTCTATGTTGACTAATGACATAAATCAGTCTATGTTGACTAATGACATAAATCAGTCTATGTTGACTAATGACATAAATCAGTCTATGTTGACTAATGACATAAATCAGTCTATGTTGACTAATGACATAAATCAGTCTATGTTGACTAATGACATAAATCAGTCTATGTTGACTAATGACATACATCAGTCTATGTTGACTTATGACATAAATCAGTCTATGTTGACTAATGACATAAATCAGTCTATGTTGACTAATGACATAAATCTATCTATGTTGACTAATGACATACATCAGTCTATGTTGACTAATGACATAAATCAGTCTATGTTGACTAATGACATAAATCAGTCTATGATGACTAATGACATAAATCAGTCTATGTTGACTAATGACATAAATCAGTCTATGTTGACTAATGACATAAATCAGTCTATGTTGACTAATGACATAAATCAGTCTATGTTGACTAATGACATAAATCAGTCTATGTTGACTAATGACAGTTGCTCTCATATACATTGATGTCCACTTGATTATTCTTTGGTATGGCCC
>CALYLW010000966.1:193445-286910 GCA_944989445.1 Ampullaceana balthica
CAGGCGAGGTTCATGTTGGTGTGGCCCCAGTTCTAGATGTGCTGTCCGTGACAGGCGAGGTTCATGTTGGTGTGGCCCCAGTTCTAGATGTGCTGTCCGTGACAGGCGAGGTTCATGTTGGTGTGGCCCCAGTTCTAGATGTGCTGTCCGTGACAGGCGAGGTTCATGTTGGTGTGGCCCCAGTTCTAGATGTGCTGTCCGTGACAGGCGAGGTTCATGTTGGTGTGGCCCCAGATCTAGATGTGCTGTCCGTGACAGGCGAGGTTCATGTTGGTGTGGCCCCAGTTCTAGATGTGCTGTCCGTGACAGGCGAGGTTCATGTTGGTGTGGCCCCAGTTCTAGATGTGCTGTCCGTGACAGGCGAGGTTCATGTTGGTGTGGCCCCAGTTCTAGATGTGCTGTCCGTGACAGGCGAGGTTCATGTTGGTGTGGCCCCAGTTCTAGATGTGCTGTCCGTGACAGGCGAGGTTCATGTTGGTGTGGCCCCAGTTCTAGATGTGCTGTCCGTAACAGGCGAGGTTCATGTTGGTGTGGACCCCAGTTCTAGATGTGCTGTCCGTAACAGGCGAGGTTCATGTTGGTGTGGCCCCAGTTCTAGATGTGCTGTCCGTGACAGGCGAGGTTCATGTTGGTGTGGCCCCAGATCTAGATGTGCTGTCCGTCACAGGCGAGGTTCATGTTGGTGTGGCCCCAGATCTAGATGTGCTGTCCGTCACAGGCGAGGTTCATGTTGGTGTGGCCCCAGTTCTAGATGTGCTGTCCGTAACAGGCGAGGTTCATGTTGGTGTGGCCCCAGTTCTAGATGTGCTGTCCGTGACAGGCGAGGTTCATGTTGGTGTGGCCCCGAGTTCTAGATGTGCTGTCCGTGACAGGCGAGGTTCATGTTGGTGTGGCCCCAGTTCTAGATGTGCTGTCCGTGACAGGCGAGGTTCATGTTGGTGTGGCACCAGTTCTAGATGTGCTGTCCGTGACAGGCGAGGTTCATGTTGGTGTCGCCCCAGTTCTAGATGTGCTGTCCGTGACAGGCGAGGTTCATGTTGGTTTGGCCCCAGTTCTAGATGTGCTGTCCGTGACAGGCGAGGTTCATGTTGGTGTGGACCCAGTTCTAGATGTGCTGTCCGTGACAGGCGAGGTTCATGTTGGTGTGGCCCCTGTTCTAGATGTGCTGTCCGTGACAGGCGAGGTTCATGTTGGTGTGGCCCCAGTTCTAGATGTGCTGTCCGTGACAGGCGAGGTTTATGTTGGTATGGCCCCAGTTCTAGATGTGCTATCCGTGACAGGCGAGGTTCATGTTGGTGTGGCCCCAGTTCTAGATGTGCTGTCCGTGACAGGCGAGGTTCACGTTTGTATGGCCCCAGTTCTAGATGTGCTGTCCGTGACAGGCGAGGTTCTTGTTGGTGTGGCCCTCAGTTCTAGATGTGCTGTCCGTGACAGGCGAGGTTCATGTTGGTGTGGACCCAGTTCTAGATGTGCTGTCTGTAACAGGCGAGGTTCATGTTGGTGTGGCCCCAGTTCTAGATGTGCTGTCCGTGACAGCAGAGGTTCATGTTGGTGTGGCCCCAGTTCTAGATGTGCTGTCCGTGACAGGCGAGGTTCATTTTGGTGTGGCCCCAGTTCTAGATGTGCTGCCCGTAACAGGCGAGGTTCATGTTGGTGTGGCCCCAGTTCTAGATGTGCTGTCCGTGACAGGCGAGGTTCATGTTGGTGTGGCCCCAGTTCTAGATGTGCTGTCCGTGACAGGCGAGGTTCATGTTGGTGTGGCCCCAGTTCTAGATGTGCTGTCCGTGACAGGCGAGGTTCATGTTGGTGTCGCCCCAGTTCTAGATGTGCTGTCCGTGACAGGCGAGGTTCATGTTGGTGTGGCCCCAGTTCTAGATGTGCTGTCCGTGACAGGCGAGGTTCATGTTGGTGTGGACCCCAGTTCTAGATGTGCTGTCCGTGACAGGCGAGGTTCATGTTGGTGTGGCCCCAGTTCTAGATGTGCTGTCCGTGACAGGCGAGGTTCATGTTGGTGTGGCCCCAGTTCTAGATGTGCTGTCCGTGACAGGCGAGGTTCATGTTGGTGTGGCCCCAGATCTAGATGTGCTGTCCGTCACAGGCGAGGTTCATGTTGGTGTGGCCCCAGTTCTAGATGTGCTGTCCGTAACAGGCGAGGTTCATGTTGGTGTGGCCCCAGTTCTAGATGTGCTGTCCGTGACAGGCGAGGTTCATGTTGGTGTGGCCCCGAGTTCTAGATGTGCTGTCCGTGACAGGCGAGGTTCATGTTGGTGTGGCCCCAGTTCTAGATGTGCTGTCCGTGACAGGCGAGGTTCATGTTGGTGTGGCCCCAGTTCTAGATGTGCTGTCCGTGACAGGCGAGGTTCATGTTGGTGTGGCCCCAGTTCTAGATGTGCTGTCCGTGACAGGCGAGGTTCATGTTGGTGTGGCCCCAGTTCTAGATGTGCTGTCCGTGACAGGCGAGGTTCATGTTGGTGTGGACCCCAGTTCTAGATGTGCTGTCCGTGACAGGCGAGGTTCATGTTGGTGTGGCCCCAGTTCTAGATGTGCTGTCCGTGACAGGCGAGGTTCATGTTGGTGTGGCCCCAGTTCTAGATGTGCTGTCCGTGACAGGCGAGGTTCATGTTGGTGTGGCCCCAGTTCTAGATGTGCTGTCCGTGACAGGCGAGGTTCATGTTGGTGTGGCCCCAGTTCTAGATGTGCTGTCCGTGACAGGCGAGGTTCATGTTGGTGTGGCCCCAGTTCTAGATGTGCTGTCCGTGACAGGCGAGGTTCATGTTGGTGTGGCCCCAGTTCTAGATGTGCTGTCCGTGACAGGCGAGGTTCATGTTGGTGTGGCCCCAGTTCTAGATGTGCTGTCCGTGACAGGCGAGGTTCATGTTGGTGTGGCCCCAGTTCTAGATGTGCTGTCCGTGACAGGCGAGGTTCATGTTGGTGTGGCCCCAGTTCTAGATGTGCTGTCCGTGACAGGCGAGGTTCATGTTGGTGTGGCCCCAGTTCTAGATGTGCTGTCCGTGACAGGCGAGGTTCATGTTGGTGTGGCCCCAGTTCTAGATGTGCTGTCCGTGACAGGCGAGGTTCATGTTGGTGTGGCCCCAGTTCTAGATGTGCTGTCCGTGACAGGCGAGGTTCATGTTGGTGTGGCCCCAGTTCTAGATGTGCTGTCCGTGACAGGCGAGGTTCATGTTGGTGTGGCCCCAGTTCTAGATGTGCTGTCCGTGACAGGCGAGGTTCATGTTGGTGTGGCCCCAGTTCTAGATGTGCTGTCCGTGACAGGCGAGGTTCATGTTGGTGTGGCCCCAGTTCTAGATGTGCTGTCCGTGACAGGCGAGGTTCATGTTGGTGTGGCCCCAGTTCTAGATGTGCTGTCCGTGACAGGCGAGGTTCATGTTGGTGTGGCCCCAGTTCTAGATGTGCTGTCCGTGACAGGCGAGGTTCATGTTGGTGTGGCCCCAGTTCTAGATGTGCTGTCCGTGACAGGCGAGGTTCATGTTGGTGTGGCCCCAGTTCTAGATGTGCTGTCCGTGACAGGCGAGGTTCATGTTGGTGTGGCCCCAGTTCTAGATGTGCTGTCCGTGACAGGCGAGGTTCATGTTGGTGTGGCCCCAGTTCTAGATGTGCTGTCCGTGACAGGCGAGGTTCATGTTGGTGTGGCCCCAGTTCTAGATGTGCTGTCCGTGACAGGCGAGGTTCATGTTGGTGTGGCCCCAGTTCTAGATGTGCTGTCCGTGACAGGCGAGGTTCATGTTGGTGTGGCCCCAGTTCTAGATGTGCTGTCCGTGACAGGCGAGGTTCATGTTGGTGTGGCCCCAGTTCTAGATGTGCTGTCCGTGACAGGCGAGGTTCATGTTGGTGTGGCCCCAGTTCTAGATGTGCTGTCCGTGACAGGCGAGGTTCATGTTGGTGTGGCCCCAGTTCTAGATGTGCTGTCCGTGACAGGCGAGGTTCATGTTGGTGTGGCCCCAGTTCTAGATGTGCTGTCCGTGACAGGCGAGGTTCATGTTGGTGTGGCCCCAGTTCTAGATGTGCTGTCCGTGACAGGCGAGGTTCATGTTGGTGTGGCCCCAGTTCTAGATGTGCTGTCCGTGACAGGCGAGGTTCATGTTGGTGTGGCCCCAGTTCTAGATGTGCTGTCCGTGACAGGCGAGGTTCATGTTGGTGTGGCCCCAGTTCTAGATGTGCTGTCCGTGACAGGCGAGGTTCATGTTGGTGTGGCCCCAGTTCTAGATGTGCTGTCCGTGACAGGCGAGGTTCATGTTGGTGTGGCCCCAGTTCTAGATGTGCTGTCCGTGACAGGCGAGGTTCATGTTGGTGTGGCCCCAGTTCTAGATGTGCTGTCCGTGACAGGCGAGGTTCATGTTGGTGTGGCCCCAGTTCTAGATGTGCTGTCCGTGACAGGCGAGGTTCATGTTGGTGTGGCCCCAGTTCTAGATGTGCTGTCCGTGACAGGCGAGGTTCATGTTGGTGTGGCCCCAGTTCTAGATGTGCTGTCCGTGACAGGCGAGGTTCATGTTGGTGTGGCCCCAGTTCTAGATGTGCTGTCCGTGACAGGCGAGGTTCATGTTGGTGTGGCCCCAGTTCTAGATGTGCTGTCCGTGACAGGCGAGGTTCATGTTGGTGTGGACCCCAGTTCTAGATGTGCTGTCCGTGACAGGCGAGGTTCATGTTGGTGTGGCCCCAGTTCTAGATGTGCTGTCCGTGACAGGCAGAGGTTCATGTTGGTGTGGCCCCAGTTCTAGATGTGCTGTCCGTGACAGGCGAGGTTCATGTTGGTGTGGCCCCAGTTCTAGATGTGCTGTCCGTGACAGGCGAGGTTCATGTTGGTGTGGCCCCAGTTCTAGATGTGCTGTCCGTGACAGGCGAGGTTCATGTTGGTGTGGCCCCAGTTCTAGATGTGCTGTCCGTGACAGGCGAGGTTCATGTTGGTGTGGCCCCAGTTCTAGATGTGCTGTCCGTGACAGGCGAGGTTCATGTTGGTGTGGCCCCAGTTCTAGATGTGCTGTCCGTGACAGGCGAGGTTCATGTTGGTGTGGCCCCAGTTCTAGATGTGCTGTCCGTGACAGGCGAGGTTCATGTTGGTGTGGCCCCAGTTCTAGATGTGCTGTCCGTGACAGGCGAGGTTCATGTTGGTGTGGCCCCAGTTCTAGATGTGCTGTCCGTGACAGGCGAGGTTCATGTTGGTGTGGCCCCAGTTCTAGATGTGCTGTCCGTGACAGGCGAGGTTCATGTTGGTGTGGCCCCAGTTCTAGATGTGCTGTCCGTGACAGGCGAGGTTCATGTTGGTGTGGCCCCAGTTCTAGATGTGCTGTCCGTGACAGGCGAGGTTCATGTTGGTGTGGCCCCAGTTCTAGATGTGCTGTCCGTGACAGGCGAGGTTCATGTTGGTGTGGCCCCAGTTCTAGATGTGCTGTCCGTGACAGGCGAGGTTCATGTTGGTGTGGCCCCAGTTCTAGATGTGCTGTCCGTGACAGGCGAGGTTCATGTTGGTGTGGCCCCAGTTCTAGATGTGCTGTCCGTGACAGGCGAGGTTCATGTTGGTGTGGCCCCAGTTCTAGATGTGCTGTCCGTGACAGGCGAGGTTCATGTTGGTGTGGCCCCAGTTCTAGATGTGCTGTCCGTGACAGGCGAGGTTCATGTTGGTGTGGCCCCAGTTCTAGATGTGCTGTCCGTGACAGGCGAGGTTCATGTTGGTGTGGCCCCAGTTCTAGATGTGCTGTCCGTGACAGGCGAGGTTCATGTTGGTGTGGCCCCAGTTCTAGATGTGCTGTCCGTGACAGGCGAGGTTCATGTTGGTGTGGACCCAGTTCTAGATGTGCTGTCCGTGACAGGCGAGGTTCATGTTGGTGTGGCCCCAGTTCTAGATGTGCTGTCCGTGACAGGCGAGGTTCATGTTGGTGTGGCCCCAGTTCTAGATGTGCTGTCCGTGACAGGCGAGGTTCATGTTGGTGTGGCCCCAGTTCTAGATGTGCTGTCCGTGACAGGCGAGGTTCATGTTGGTGTGGCCCCAGTTCTAGATGTGCTGTCCGTGACAGGCGAGGTTCATGTTGGTGTGGCCCCAGTTCTAGATGTGCTGTCCGTGACAGGCGAGGTTCATGTTGGTGTGGCCCCAGTTCTAGATGTGCTGTCCGTGACAGGCGAGGTTCATGTTGGTGTGGCCCCAGTTCTAGATGTGCTGTCCGTGACAGGCGAGGTTCATGTTGGTGTGGCCCCAGTTCTAGATGTGCTGTCCGTGACAGGCGAGGTTCATGTTGGTGTGGCCCCAGTTCTAGATGTGCTGTCCGTGACAGGCGAGGTTCATGTTGGTGTGGCCCCAGTTCTAGATGTGCTGTCCGTGACAGGCGAGGTTCATGTTGGTGTGGCCCCAGTTCTAGATGTGCTGTCCGTGACAGGCGAGGTTCATGTTGGTGTGGCCCCAGTTCTAGATGTGCTGTCCGTGACAGGCGAGGTTCATGTTGGTGTGGCCCCAGTTCTAGATGTGCTGTCCGTGACAGGCGAGGTTCATGTTGGTGTGGCCCCAGTTCTAGATGTGCTGTCCGTGACAGGCGAGGTTCATGTTGGTGTGGCCCCAGTTCTAGATGTGCTGTCCGTGACAGGCGAGGTTCATGTTGGTGTGGCCCCAGTTCTAGATGTGCTGTCCGTGACAGGCGAGGTTCATGTTGGTGTGGCCCCAGTTCTAGATGTGCTGTCCGTGACAGGCGAGGTTCATGTTGGTGTGGCCCCAGTTCTAGATGTGCTGTCCGTGACAGGCGAGGTTCATGTTGGTGTGGCCCCAGTTCTAGATGTGCTGTCCGTGACAGGCGAGGTTCATGTTGGTGTGGCCCCAGTTCTAGATGTGCTGTCCGTGACAGGCGAGGTTCATGTTGGTGTGGCCCCAGTTCTAGATGTGCTGTCCGTGACAGGCGAGGTTCATGTTGGTGTGGCCCCAGTTCTAGATGTGCTGTCCGTGACAGGCGAGGTTCATGTTGGTGTGGCCCCAGTTCTAGATGTGCTGTCCGTGACAGGCGAGGTTCATGTTGGTGTGGCCCCAGTTCTAGATGTGCTGTCCGTGACAGGCGAGGTTCATGTTGGTGTGGCCCCAGTTCTAGATGTGCTGTCCGTGACAGGCGAGGTTCATGTTGGTGTGGCCCCAGTTCTAGATGTGCTGTCCGTGACAGGCGAGGTTCATGTTGGTGTGGCCCCAGTTCTAGATGTGCTGTCCGTGACAGGCGAGGTTCATGTTGGTGTGGCCCCAGTTCTAGATGTGCTGTCCGTGACAGGCGAGGTTCATGTTGGTGTGGCCCCAGTTCTAGATGTGCTGTCCGTGACAGGCGAGGTTCATGTTGGTGTGGCCCCAGTTCTAGATGTGCTGTCCGTGACAGGCGAGGTTCATGTTGGTGTGGCCCCAGTTCTAGATGTGCTGTCCGTGACAGGCGAGGTTCATGTTGGTGTGGCCCCAGTTCTAGATGTGCTGTCCGTGACAGGCGAGGTTCATGTTGGTGTGGCCCCAGTTCTAGATGTGCTGTCCGTGACAGGCGAGGTTCATGTTGGTGTGGCCCCAGTTCTAGATGTGCTGTCCGTGACAGGCGAGGTTCATGTTGGTGTGGCCCCAGTTCTAGATGTGCTGTCCGTGACAGGCGAGGTTCATGTTGGTGTGGCCCCAGTTCTAGATGTGCTGTCCGTGACAGGCGAGGTTCATGTTGGTGTGGCCCCAGTTCTAGATGTGCTGTCCGTGACAGGCGAGGTTCATGTTGGTGTGGCCCCAGTTCTAGATGTGCTGTCCGTGACAGGCGAGGTTCATGTTGGTGTGGCCCCAGTTCTAGATGTGCTGTCCGTGACAGGCGAGGTTCATGTTGGTGTGGCCCCAGTTCTAGATGTGCTGTCCGTGACAGGCGAGGTTCATGTTGGTGTGGCCCCAGTTCTAGATGTGCTGTCCGTGACAGGCGAGGTTCATGTTGGTGTGGCCCCAGTTCTAGATGTGCTGTCCGTGACAGGCGAGGTTCATGTTGGTGTGGCCCCAGTTCTAGATGTGCTGTCCGTGACAGGCGAGGTTCATGTTGGTGTGGCCCCAGTTCTAGATGTGCTGTCCGTGACAGGCGAGGTTCATGTTGGTGTGGCCCCAGTTCTAGATGTGCTGTCCGTGACAGGCGAGGTTCATGTTGGTGTGGCCCCAGTTCTAGATGTGCTGTCCGTGACAGGCGAGGTTCATGTTGGTGTGGACCCCAGTTCTAGATGTGCTGTCCGTGACAGGCGAGGTTCATGTTGGTGTGGCCCCAGTTCTAGATGTGCTGTCCGTGACAGGCGAGGTTCATGTTGGTGTGGCCCCAGTTCTAGATGTGCTGTCCGTGACAGGCGAGGTTCATGTTGGTGTGGCCCCAGTTCTAGATGTGCTGTCCGTGACAGGCGAGGTTCATGTTGGTGTGGCCCCAGTTCTAGATGTGCTGTCCGTGACAGGCGAGGTTCATGTTGGTGTGGCCCCAGTTCTAGATGTGCTGTCCGTGACAGGCGAGGTTCATGTTGGTGTGGCCCCAGTTCTAGATGTGCTGTCCGTGACAGGCGAGGTTCATGTTGGTGTGGCCCCAGTTCTAGATGTGCTGTCCGTGACAGGCGAGGTTCATGTTGGTGTGGCCCCAGTTCTAGATGTGCTGTCCGTGACAGGCGAGGTTCATGTTGGTGTGGCCCCAGTTCTAGATGTGCTGTCCGTGACAGGCGAGGTTCATGTTGGTGTGGCCCCAGTTCTAGATGTGCTGTCCGTGACAGGCGAGGTTCATGTTGGTGTGGCCCCAGTTCTAGATGTGCTGTCCGTGACAGGCGAGGTTCATGTTGGTGTGGCCCCAGTTCTAGATGTGCTGTCCGTGACAGGCGAGGTTCATGTTGGTGTGGCCCCAGTTCTAGATGTGCTGTCCGTGACAGGCGAGGTTCATGTTGGTGGGCCCCAGTTCTAGATGTGCTGTCCGTGACAGGCGAGGTTCATGTTGGTGTGGCCCCAGTTCTAGATGTGCTGTCCGTGACAGGCGAGGTTCATGTTGGTGTGGCCCCAGTTCTAGATGTGCTGTCCGTGACAGGCGAGGTTCATGTTGGTGTGGCCCCAGTTCTAGATGTGCTGTCCGTGACAGGCGAGGTTCATGTTGGTGTGGACCCCAGTTCTAGATGTGCTGTCCGTGACAGGCGAGGTTCATGTTGGTGTGGCCCCAGTTCTAGATGTGCTGTCCGTGACAGGCGAGGTTCATGTTGGTGTGGCCCCAGTTCTAGATGTGCTGTCCGTGACAGGCGAGGTTCATGTTGGTGTGGCCCCAGTTCTAGATGTGCTGTCCGTGACAGGCGAGGTTCATGTTGGTGTGGCCCCAGTTCTAGATGTGCTGTCCGTGACAGGCGAGGTTCATGTTGGTGTGGCCCCAGTTCTAGATGTGCTGTCCGTGACAGGCGAGGTTCATGTTGGTGTGGCCCCAGTTCTAGATGTGCTGTCCGTGACAGGCGAGGTTCATGTTGGTGTGGCCCCAGTTCTAGATGTGCTGTCCGTGACAGGCGAGGTTCATGTTGGTGTGGCCCCAGTTCTAGATGTGCTGTCCGTGACAGGCGAGGTTCATGTTGGTGTGGCCCCAGTTCTAGATGTGCTGTCCGTGACAGGCGAGGTTCATGTTGGTGTGGCCCCAGTTCTAGATGTGCTGTCCGTGACAGGCGAGGTTCATGTTGGTGTGGCCCCAGTTCTAGATGTGCTGTCCGTGACAGGCGAGGTTCATGTTGGTGTGGCCCCAGTTCTAGATGTGCTGTCCGTGACAGGCGAGGTTCATGTTGGTGTGGCCCCAGTTCTAGATGTGCTGTCCGTGACAGGCGAGGTTCATGTTGGTGTGGCCCCAGTTCTAGATGTGCTGTCCGTGACAGGCGAGGTTCATGTTGGTGTGGCCCCAGTTCTAGATGTGCTGTCCGTGACAGGCGAGGTTCATGTTGGTGTGGCCCCAGTTCTAGATGTGCTGTCCGTGACAGGCGAGGTTCATGTTGGTGTGGCCCCAGTTCTAGATGTGCTGTCCGTGACAGGCGAGGTTCATGTTGGTGTGGCCCCAGTTCTAGATGTGCTGTCCGTGACAGGCGAGGTTCATGTTGGTGTGGCCCCAGTTCTAGATGTGCTGTCCGTGACAGGCGAGGTTCATGTTGGTGTGGCCCCAGTTCTAGATGTGCTGTCCGTGACAGGCGAGGTTCATGTTGGTGTGGCCCCAGTTCTAGATGTGCTGTCCGTGACAGGCGAGGTTCACGTTTGTATGGCCCCAGTTCTAGATGTGCTGTCCGTGACAGGCGAGGTTCATGTTGGTGTGGCCCTCAGTTCTAGATGTGCTGTCCGTGACAGGCGAGGTTCATGTTGGTGTGGACCCAGTTCTAGATGTGCTGTCCGTGACAGGCGAGGTTCATGTTGGTGTGGCCCCAGTTCTAGATGTGCTGTCCGTGACAGGCAGAGGTTCATGTTGGTGTGGCCCCAGTTCTAGATGTGCTGTCCGTGACAGGCGAGGTTCATGTTGGTGTGGCCCCAGTTCTAGATGTGCTGTCCCGTGACAGGCGAGGTTCATGTTGGTGTGGCCCCAGTTCTAGATGTGCTGTCCGTGACAGGCGAGGTTCATGTTGGTGTGGCCCCAGTTCTAGATGTGCTGTCCGTGACAGGCGAGGTTCATGTTGGTGTGGCCCCAGTTCTAGATGTGCTGTCCGTGACAGGCGAGGTTCATGTTGGTGTGGCCCCAGTTCTAGATGTGCTGTCCGTGACAGGCGAGGTTCATGTTGGTGTGGCCCCAGTTCTAGATGTGCTGTCCGTAACAGGCGAGGTTCATGTTGGTGTGGCCCCAGTTCTAGATGTGCTGTCCGTCACAGGCGAGGTTCATGTTGGTGTGGCCCCAGTTCTAGATGTGCTGTCCGTCACAGGCGAGGTTCATGTTGGTGTGGCCCCAGTTCTAGATGTGCTGTCCGTCACAGGCGAGGTTCATGTTGGTGTGGCCCCAGTTCTAGATGTGCTGTCCGTAACAGGCGAGGTTCATGTTGGTGTGGCCCCAGTTCTAGATGTGCTGTCCGTCACAGGCGAGGGTTCATGTTGGTGTGGCCCCAGTTCTAGATGTGCTGTCCGTCACAGGCGAGGTTCATGTTGGTGTGGCCCCAGTTCTAGATGTGCTGTCCGTAACAGGCGAGGTTCATGTTGGTGTGGCTCCAGTTCTAGATGTGCTGTCCGTAACAGGGCGAGATTCATGTTGGTGTTGCCCCAGTTCTAGATGTGCTGTCCGTGACAGGCGAGGTTCATGTTGGTGTGGCCCCAGATCTAGATGTGCTGTCCGTGACAGGCGAGGTTCATGTTGGTGTGGCCCCAGTTCTAGATGTGCTGTCCGTAACAGGCGAGGTTCATGTTGGTGTGGCTCCCAGTTCTAGATGTGCTGTCCGTAACAGGCGAGATTCATGTTGGTGTTGCCCCAGTTCTAGATGTGCTGTCCGTGACAGGCGAGGTTCATGTTGGTGTGGCCCCAGATCTAGATGTGCTGTCCGTGACAGGCGAGGTTCATGTTGGTGTGGCCCCAGATCTAGATGTGCTGTCCATGACAGGCGAGGTTCATGTTGGTGTGGCCCCAGATCTAGATTTGCTGTCTGTGACAGGCGAGGTTCATTTTGGTGTGGCCCCAGTTCTAGATGTGCTGCCCGTAACAGGCGAGGTTCATGTTGGTGTGGCCCCAGTTCTAGATGTGCTGTCCGTGACAGGCGAGGTTCATGTTGGTGTGGCCCCAGTTCTAGATGTGCTGTCCGTGACATGCGAGGTTCATGTGGGTGTGGCCCCAGTTCTAGATGTGCTGTCCGTGACAGGCGAGGTTCTTGTTGGTGTGGCCCCAGTTCTAGATGTGCTGTCCGTAACAGGCGAGGTTCATGTTGGTGTGGACCCCAGTTCTAGATGTGCTGTCCGTAACAGGCGAGGTTCATGTTGGTGTGGCCCCAGTTCTAGATGTGCTGTCCGTGACAGGCGAGGTTCATGTTGGTGTGGCCCCAGATCTAGATGTGCTGTCCGTCACAGGCGAGGTTCATGTTGGTGTGGCCCCAGATCTAGATGTGCTGTCCGTCACAGGCGAGGTTCATGTTGGTGTGGCCCCAGTTCTAGATGTGCTGTCCGTAACAGGCGAGGTTCATGTTGGTGTGGCCCCAGTTCTAGATGTGCTGTCCGTCACAGGCGAGGGTCATGTTGGTGTGACCCCAGTTCTAGATGTGCTGTCCGTCACAGGCGAGGTTCATGTTGGTGTGGCCCCAGTTCTAGATGTGCTGTCCGTAACAGGCGAGGTTCATGTTGGTGTGGCTCCAGTTCTAGATGTGCTGTCCGTAACAGGCGAGATTCATGTTGGTGTTGCCCCAGTTCTAGATGTGCTGTCCGTGACAGGCGAGGTTCATGTTGGTGTGGCCCCAGATCTAGATGTGCTGTCCGTGACAGGCGAGGTTCATGTTGGTGTGGCCCCAGTTCTAGATGTGCTGTCCGTGACAGGCGAGGTTCATTTTGGTGTGGCCCCAGTTCTAGATGTGCTGCCCGTAACAGGCGAGGTTCATGTTGGTGTGACCCCAGTTCTAGATGTGCTGTCCGTGACAGGCGAGGTTCATGTTGGTGTGGCCCCAGTTCTAGATGTGCTGTCCGTGACAGGCAAGGTTCATGTTGGTGTGGCCCCAGTTCTAGATGTGCTGTCCGTGACAGGCGAGGTTCATGTTGGTGTGGCCCCAGTTCTAGATGTGCTGTCCGTAACAGGCGAGGTTCATGTTGGTGTGGCCCCAGTTCTAGATGTGCTGTCCGTAACAGGCGAGGTTCATGTTGGTGTGGCCCCAGTTCTAGATGTGCTGTCCGTCACAGGCGAGGTTCATGTTGGTGTGGCCCCAGATCTAGATGTGCTGTCCGTCACAGGCGAGGTTCATGTTGGTGTGGCCCCAGATCTAGATGTGCTGTCCGTCACAGGCGAGGTTCATGTTGGTGTGGCCCCAGTTCTAGATGTGCTGTCCGTAACAGGCGAGGTTCATGTTGGTGTGGCCCCAGTTCTAGATGTGCTGTCCGTCACAGGCGAGGGTCATGTTGGTGTGGCCCCAGTTCTAGATGTGCTGTCCGTCACAGGCGAGGTTCAAGTTGGTGTGGCCCCAGTTCTAGATGTGCTGTCCGTAACAGGCGAGGTTCATGTTGGTATGGCTCCAGTTCTAGATGTGCTGTCCGTAACAGGGCGAGATTCATGTTGGTGTTGCCCCAGTTCTAGATGTGCTGTCCGTGACAGGCGAGGTTCATGTTGGTGTGGCCCCAGATCTAGATGTGCTGTCCGTGACAGGCGAGGTTCATGTTGGTGTGGCCCCAGTTCTAGATGTGCTGTCCGTAACAGGCGAGGTTCATGTTGGTGTGGCTCCAGTTCTAGATGTGCTGTCCGTAACAGGCGAGATTCATGTTGGTGTTGCCCCAGTTCTAGATGTGCTGTCCGTGACAGGCGAGGTTCATGTTGGTGTGGCCCCAGATCTAGATGTGCTGTCCGTGACAGGCGAGGTTCATGTTGGTGTGGCCCCAGATCTAGATGTGCTGTCCATGACAGGCGAGGTTCATGTTGGTGTGGCCCCAGATCTAGATTTGCTGTCTGTGACAGGCGAGGTTCATTTTGGTGTGGCCCCAGTTCTAGATGTGCTGCCCGTAACAGGCGAGGTTCATGTTGGTGTGGCCCCAGTTCTAGATGTGCTGTCCGTGACAGGCGAGGTTCATGTTGGTGTGGCCCCAGTTCTAGATGTGCTGTCCGTGACATGCGAGGTTCATGTGGGTGTGGCCCCAGTTCTAGATGTGCTGTCCGTGACAGGCGAGGTTCTTGTTGGTGTGGCCCCAGTTCTAGATGTGCTGTCCGTAACAGGCGAGGTTCATGTTGGTGTGGACCCAGTTCTAGATGTGCTGTCCGTAACAGGCGAGGTTCATGTTGGTGTGGCCCCAGTTCTAGATGTGCTGTCCGTGACAGGCGAGGTTCATGTTGGTGTGGCCCCAGATCTAGATGTGCTGTCCGTCACAGGCGAGGTTCATGTTGGTGTGGCCCCAGATCTAGATGTGCTGTCCGTCACAGGCGAGGTTCATGTTGGTGTGGCCCCAGTTCTAGATGTGCTGTCCGTAACAGGCGAGGTTCATGTTGGTGTGGCCCCAGTTCTAGATGTGCTGTCCGTCACAGGCGAGGGTCATGTTGGTGTGACAACAGTTCTAGATGTGCTGTCCGTCACAGGCGAGGTTCATGTTGGTGTGGCCCCAGTTCTAGATGTGCTGTCCGTAACAGGCGAGGTTCATGTTGGTGTGGCTCCAGTTCTAGATGTGCTGTCCGTAACAGGCGAGATTCATGTTGGTGTTGCCCCAGTTCTAGATGTGCTGTCCGTGACAGGCGAGGTTCATGTTGGTGTGGCCCCAGATCTAGATGTGCTGTCCGTGACAGGCGAGGTTCATGTTGGTGTGGCCCCAGTTCTAGATGTGCTGTCCGTAACAGGCGAGGTTCATGTTGGTGTGGCTCCAGTTCTAGATGTGCTGTCCGTAACAGGCGAGATTCATGTTGGTGTTGCCCCAGTTCTAGATGTGCTGTCCGTGACAGGCGAGGTTCATGTTGGTGTGGCCCCAGATCTAGATGTGCTGTCCGTGACAGGCGAGGTTCATGTTGGTGTGGCCCCAGATCTAGATGTGCTGTCCGTGACAGGCGAGGTTCATGTTGGTGTGGCCCCAGTTCTAGATGTGCTGTCCGTAACAGGCGAGGTTCATGTTGGTGTGGCTCCAGTTCTAGATGTGCTGTCCGTAACAGGCGAGATTCATGTTGGTGTTGCCCCAGTTCTAGATGTGCTGTCCGTGACAGGCGAGGTTCATGTTGGTGTGGCCCCAGATCTAGATGTGCTGTCCGTGACAGGCGAGGTTCATGTTGGTGTGGCCCCAGATCTAGATGTGCTGTCCGTGACAGGCGAGGTTCATGTTGGTGTGGCCCCAGATCTAGATGTGCTGTCCGTGACAGGCGAGGTTCATGTTGGTGTGGCCCCAGTTCTAGATGTGCTGTCCGTGACAGGCGAGGTTCATGGCTGAACGCAAGTCAACGTCATAACATCTACTGAAGGTAGAAACCAATGTTCAGTAATGGATGGAGTCTTACATTGAAGGAACCAAACAATGTTCAGTAATGGATGGAGTCTTACATTGAAGGAACCAAACAATGTTCAGTAATGGATGGAGTCTTACATTGAAGGAACCAAAAATGTTCAGTAATGGATGGAGTCTTACATTGAAGGAACCAAACAATGTTCAGTAATGGATGGAGTCTTACATTGAAGGAACCAAACAATGTTCAGTAATGGATGGAGTCTTACATTGAAGGAACCAAACAATGTTCAGTAATGGATGGAGTCTTACCATTGAAGGAACCAAACAATGTTCAGTAATGGATGGAGTCTTACATTGAAGGAACCAAACAATGTTCAGTAATGGATGGAGTCTTACATTGAAGGAACCAAACAATGTTCAGTAATGGATGGAGTCTTACATTGAAGGAACCAAACAATGTTCAGTAATGGATGGAGTCTTACATTGAAGGAACCAAAAATGTTCAGTAATGGATGGAGTCTTACATTGAAGGAACCAAACAATGTTCAGTAATGGATGGAGTCTTACATTGAAGGAACCAAACAATGTTCAGTAATGGATGGAGTCTTACATTGAAGGAACCAAACAATGTTCAGTAACATGGATGGAGTCTTACATTGAAGGAACCAAACAATGTTCAGTAATGGATGGAGTCTTACATTGAAGGAACCAAAACAATGACGTAGAAGACGTCCACGAAAGATGTCCATGAAAAACGTCCCCGAAAGACGTCCAAGTAGACGACGATCAAAATGACTAATTTCGCGTTCCCTCCGTGACGGCCAATCCCGCCAAATCCTTGACCCTCGGCGACGCCTCAGATGCCATTTTTATCCTTCGCAGGCCACGACACCACCAGCAAATGGGGCTTGAAGGAGGAGGGGGGGGGGACGAGGGCGACGCAAAAATTGAATCGATTCTCCTCCCCTACGCCTTACGCCCTGACTAATTTTTTTAAAGGTAAGTATCTGAAAATGAGGAGGCGAGCGTACAGTCGGCTGTCCTGGGGACTTGGCTGATTCCCTTTCACTTAAACCAAGGCACTCTGGGTAATTAATGTTTTGTTTAGTGTTCCCAATTCCAATAAACAAACGGTCGGAAAGTGGTTTGAAGGTAAACAGACCAACATGGCGCGGCCACGAGTTTTTCTCACAACATGTTGTGTGTGCAGTTCGGCGAGGGCACAGTCGGGAGTGATGGAAAGGGGGGAGTGGGGCAGCGGCTGGTGTTTAGACGGGGGGAAAATGGATGTTGGAAGAGAGGGGGAAAAAACCGAGCCGGTGGTGGCGGGAGGGGAAGCAAGGGAAAATAATTAGGGAGGACCAGGCGAAGTTGGATCTGTTTGCCAAGTCGCGTGCTAGGGGGTGGGGACTGGGTGGCGATAGATTGGGTTACGGTAGGAGGTGTAGGCCCACTAGGCCCTGGAGGGGGTGAAGGAGGGGAAGGGACGGGCTAAACTAGATCTCAACCGCTTTAATAAGACAGGAACACACGGCACAGGTCTTTTCTACTCCAAACCCAGATAAAACGAAGCTGATCTATTCTACTCCGATCCTAGATAGACTTGTCAGATCTATTCTACTCACATGCTAGTTAGACTTCTCAGATCTATTCTACTCACATGCTAGTTAGACTTGTCAGATCTATTCTACTCACATGCTAGTTAGACTTCTCAGATCTATTCTACTCACATGCTAGTTAGACTTCTCAGATCTATTCTACTCACATGCTAGTTAGACTTGTCAGATCTATTCTACTCACATGCTAGTTAGACTTCTCAGATCTATTCTACTCACATGCTAGTTAGACTTCTCAGATCTATTCTACTCACATGCTAGTTAGACTTGTCAGATCTATTCTACTCACATGCTAGATAGACTTGTCAAATCTATTCTACTCACATGCTAGTTAGACTTGTCAGATCTATTCTACTCACATGCTAGTTAGACTTGTCAGATCTATTCTACTCACATGCTAGTTAGACTTGTCAGATCTCTTCTACTCACATGCTAGTTAGACTTCTCAGATCTATTCTACTCACATGCTAGTTAGACTTCTCAGATCTATTCTACTCACATGCTAGTTAAACTTCTCAGATCCATTCTACTCACATGCTAGTTAGACTTGTCAGATCTATTCTACTCACATGCTAGTTAGACTTGTCAGATCTATTCTACTTGCATGCTAGTTAGACTTGTCAGATCTATTCTACTATCATGGTCCCAGTGTTTAGATTTAATGACAGTACAGTCAAAACAAGTGGATTGGACATTTCTGTGCTCTAATTCAGTATCCTACTGTAGTACCTAGTACTGTATCCTACTGTAGTATCTAGTACTGTATCCTACTGTAGTACCTAGTGTTGTATCCTACTGTAGTACCTAGTACTGTATCCTACTGTAGTACCTAGTACTGTATCCTACTGTAGTACCTAGTGCTGTATCCTACTGTAGTACCTAGTACTGTATCCTACTGTAGTACCTAGTACTGTATCCTACTGTAGTACCTAGTACTGTATCCTACTGTAGTATCTAGTGTTGTATCCTACTGTAGTACCTAGTACTGTATCCTACTGTAGTACCTAGTACTGTATCCTACTGTAGTACCTAGTACTGTATCCTACTGTAGTATCTAGTGTTGTATCCTACTGTAGTACCTAGTACTGTATCCTACTGTAGTACCTAGTACTGTATCCTACTGTAGTACCTAGTACTGTATCCTACTGTAGTACCTAGTGCTGTATCCTACTGTAGTACCTAGTACTGTATCCTACTGTAGTATCTAGTACTGTATCCTACTGTAGTACCTAGTGTTGTATCCTACTGTAGTACCTAGTACTGTATCCTACTGTAGTACCTAGTACTGTATCCTACTGTAGTACCTAGTGCTGTATCCTACTGTAGTACCTAGCACTGTATCCTACTGTAGTACCTAGTACTGTATCCTACTGTAGTACCTAGTACTGTATCCTACTGTAGTATCTAGTGTTGTATCCTACTGTAGTACCTAGTACTGTATCCTACTGTAGTACCTAGTACTGTATCCTACTGTAGTACCTAGTACTGTATCCTACTGTAGTATCTAGTGTTGTATCCTACTGTAGTACCTAGTACTGTATCCTACTGTAGTAACTAGTACTGTATCCTACTGTAGTACCTAGTACTGTATCCTACTGTAGTACCTAGTGCTGTATCCTACTGTAGTACCTAGTACTGTATCCTACTGTAGTATCTAGTACTGTATCCTACTGTAGTACCTAGTACTGTATCCTACTGTAGTACCTAGTACTGTTTCCTACTGTAGTACCTAGTACTGTATCCTACTGTAGTACCTAGTGCTGTATCCTACTGTAGTACCTAGTACTGTATCCTACTGTAGTACCTAGTGCTGTATCCTACTGTAGTACCTAGTGCTGTATCCTACTGTAGTACCTAGTGCTGTATCCTACTGTAGTACCTAGTGCTGTATCCTACTGTAGTACCTAGTGCTGTATCCTACTGTATTACCTAGTACTGTATCCTACTGTAGTACCTAGTACTGTATCCTACTGTAGTACCTAGTACTGTATCCTACTGTAGTACCTAGTACTGTATCCTACTGTAGTACCTAGTGCTGTATCCTACTGTAGTCCATCACCTAACCCACAAGCGAAATATGTCTGTTAAATTAACTGCTGGCTACCACTACACAAGTGCTTTTAACGACTGTCATTACAGCACTGCTTGTAAACAATGTAATATATATCTTATATATATATAAGACGCATTTGTTGTCTGTTTGTCTGTTCCCTTATAACTTAAGATCCAGACAACCAGATAACGTGAAATTTTGTACACGTACAAAAATTACATGGGAAAGGTTCTTAAACAGGTTTCGTTCCATCCCAACCTCACTCTGGCCTCCTCCAGCTAAACATATTTATACTATTTTTTTTAATGTTTCTGCGAATTAATGAAAATAAGAATACTTCGCGGAGTATCTAAAAATAAAACGTCCATACCTGCCAGTCATTTTCATTGGATCTATTTAAAACACAGCAAAGTGAGCTTCGCGGAGTATCTAAATCTAATGAAATAAATTATTGCAAACTAAGACGAAAAATAATAAACATTTAGGTGTCGAGATTAAGAAGAAGGAGTTTCTCGCTTGACATGTCTCACTTTACAGTCACATATTTTATTTTTAACGCAATATGCTGTGTTATTGGTGCCTGTCATTTTCATTGGATTCTATTTAAAGCAAAGCAAAGTGAGCTTCGCGGACATTTAGACAAAACGGTATTAAGTGCTAACAGGTTATTTCTAAGACTTCTATTTTTAGCACGTTATTTGGTACACGTACACAAAATTACATGGGGAAGGTTCTTAAACAGGTTTCGTTCCATCCCAACCTCACTCTGGCCTCCTCGAGCCAAAAGTAGTGCTCCATGTGCCTGTTCTGATCCATGGGTACATTTTAGAGAAAACTTTACTAAACAAAAGTTGCTCAGTGCCGCCAAAAATGGGGGACCGGAACAAGGTTCCAAGGTGCTCCGACGCCCCCTTGGCCTCAACCAGCATGGGATCTAAGGTGTCCCTCTCCATACACATGGAGACATTTTGGTGAAACGTTTTGTTTAGCAAGCTCAGAAGGCATTCGTTCCCTTATAACTGAAACTGTGCTTTGCCATGACAATCAACAAGTCCCAGGGCCAGTCTCTATGTGGCCTGCTGGTATAGACTTGCAGACACCATGCTTTTCTCATGGGCAGTTGTATGTGGCCTGCTGGTATAGACTTGCAGACACCATGCTTTTCTCATGGGCAGTTGTATGTGGCCTGCTGGTATAGACTTGCAGACACCATGCTTTTCTCATGGGCCGTTGTATGTGGCCTGCTGGTATAGACTTGCAGACATCATGCTTTTCTCATGGGCAGTTGTATGTGGCCTGCTTCAGAGTAGGCAAAGAGGAAAATCTTTTTGTACACACTCCATATGGAACTGCCAAAAATGTTGTATATCATATTGCTGTAAGATAAATGTATTTTTTTTATTGCATGTAAATAAACAGTTTTGTACGCTTCCACAGAAAACCTTAGTTTAAACCACGGACAGCCAGGAAAGCAGGATGCCCTGTTTATATGTCATACACTTACAAATTTAAAAGCCTGGTTGCAGTCTCACCCCCATTATTTTATTTTCGGGTACTTGCACCTAGTTATATATATATATTTTGGTTCCTTGTATACAATTTTTTTATATCTTAGATGGTTCCTTGTTTACAATATATCTTACTTAGCTCGTTGTATACAATATATGTTAGTTGGTTCCTTATATACAACTAGGGGCAAGTCTATACCAGCAATCCCAAGAGATTGAGTGATAATTTATATAATTTATTTACCTGTTACCATCGCCAAATGATACTCAACAACCACCGAAATTTTCATGCTTCTACCTACACGGGAAATAGGATCATTTTTTTAAAGCTCATATAAGGAAAAAAAACTACATTTTGGGCCCCCGGCCCCCAATATCTTATATATATGGAACGAAACCTGGTTAAGAACTTTTCCCGTGTAATTTTGTGTATGTGTACCAAATTTGACGTTATTTGTATGTCTGGATCTTGAGTTATTAGGGAACAGACAGACAACAAATGCGTCTTATATGTACATATGTATACATGAATATATCTTTGTTGGTTCCATGTTTAAAACATAAATTTATTGGTCCAAATTTTCTGGCTCTACGATTTTAGAGTAGGATTTATTTATATACTCAATGATATCAATCTTATATCCTCAATGTTATCAATCTTATATCTCCAATGTTATCAATTTTATATCCTCAATGTTATCAATCTTATATCTCCAATTTTATCAATCTTATATCCTCAATGTTATCAATCTTATATCTCCAATTTTATCAATCTTATATCCTCAATGTTATCAATCTTATATCTCCAATTTTATCAATCTTATATCCTCAATGTTATCAATCTTATATCTCCAATTTTATCAATCTTATATCTCCAATGTTATCAATATTATATCTCCCATGTTATCAATCTTATATCTCCAATGTTATCAATCTTATATTTCCAATGTTATAAATCTTATATCTCCAATGTTATCAATCTTATATCTCCAATGTTATCAATCTTATATACTCAATGATATAAATCGTTTATCTCCAATGTTACCAATCTTAAATCTCCAATGTTATCAATCTTATATCTCCAATGTTATCAATCTTATATCTCCAATGTTATCAATCTTATATCTCCAATGTTATCAATCTTATATCTCCAATGTTATCAATCTTATATCCTCAATGATATCAATCTTATATCCTCAATGATATAAATCGTTTATCTCCAATGTTACCAATCTTATATCTCAAATGTTATCAATCTTATATCTCCAATGTTATCAATCTTATATCGCCAATGTTATCAATCTTATATCTCCAATGTTATCAATCTTATATCTCCAATGTTATCAATCTTATATCTCCAATGTTATCAATCTTGTTATCAATCCACATTGTACAAAAGGTGCCCCCCCTTACAAATCAAAGGGCCTCTACCATTGAACGGCGGTGCACCAGTCATGGGGAGCTGAGGAGGCGATATTTTTTTTAAAAAGTCGGCCTCCATGAGTTTCCTCCCTTGTTTACATGTAGCAAGTAAACACGAGCGAGCCTCGTCCGTTCCGCCCGATCAAACGAATTGTGTCGGAGGAAGGCACGAGATTGCTGGCGAGATGAGCGCTTCACACGTGATCCAGGGGAGGGGGGGGAATGGAAGGGAGTGGGCATGGAGGGGAGTGAACATGGAGGGGAGTGAGCATGGAGGGGCGTGAACATGGAGGGGAGTGGGCATGGAGAGGAGTGGGCATGGAGGGGGATTAGGGGATAGAGGGAGGGATGAGAAAGAGGCAGGATGAAATTGTGAGGATTTTAAGTAAGGGAGTGAAAGAATATATATATATATAGAGAGAGAGCGGGGAGAGGAAGGGCTGAGGGGAATAGAACAAATAGCATGGGTGGGATGTGAGAAGTGGATGGTATTCGATTTCCGGGTTAAATTAGACGACTCTATACTCTATACCCACCCTACCGTTAGCTGACGGATCTCGTCGAGTTTGACATGGCTACAGTCTACAGCAGGGGTCGGGAAAAGTATATATAGTACAGTAGATAGGTAATATAGCACAATACAGCAGGTAATATATAAGGTAATATTGAATAGATGAATAGACAATAGTACAGCTAGTTTATATAGAAGGTAATCTAGAAAGTATACCTAGATAATATAAATATAACAGCTCGGTAATATAGTATAGTACGTCTAGGTAATAAAGCATGTAATATAGAATAGTACAGCTAGGTAATATAGAAAGTGCTTCTCAAACTTTTTAGTATGGCGGACCGGCATGAATTTTTTCATCACACCAGTGGCCGGTGAACTATTTTCATTGAACTGACGTGGTAGCGAAATGTTATTTATTTATTTGTTTCATTTTATGTGTTTATTAAAGACAAACGGACTTATTCTATAGGGTTAGTATTAATAGTTGAAAATAAGGGATTATAATTATATTTTTTGTCCTTCCGTGATAACTTCTGCGAACCGGCAGCGGATGGCCTTCGGACCGGCACCGGTCCGTGGAACATCACCTTGAGAAGCACTAAAATAGAAGATAATATAAAATAGTACAGCTATGTAATAAAGAATAGTACAACTATGTAATATAAAATAGTACAGCTATGTAATATAAAATAGTACAGCTATGTAATATAAAATAGTACAGCTATGTAATATAAAATAGTACAACTATATAATATAAAATAGTACAGCTATGTAATATAAAATAGTACAGCTATGTAATATAAAATAGTACAGCTATGTAATATAAAATAGTACAGCTATGTAATAAAGAATAGTACAGCTATGTAATATAAAATAGTACAGCTATGTAATAAAGAATAGTACAACTATGTAATATAAAATAGTACAGCTATGTAATATAAAATAGTACAGCTATGTAATATAAAATAGTACAGCTATGTAATAAAGAATAGTACAGCTATGTAATATAAAATAGTACAGCTATGTAATAAAGAATAGTACAGCTATGTAATATAAAATAGTACAGCTATGTAATATAAAATAGTACAGCTATGTAATATAATATAGTACAGCTATGTAATATAAAATAGTACAGCTATGTAATAAAGAATAGTACAGCTATGTAATATAAAATAGTACAGCTATGTAATAAAGAATAGTACAGCTATGTAATATAAAATAGTACAGCTATGTAATATAAAATAGTACAGCTATGTAATATAAAATAGTACAGCTATGTAATATAAAATAGTACAGCTATGTAATATAAAATAGTACAGCTATGTAATAAAGAATAGTACAGCTATGTAATATAAAATAGTACAGCTATGTAATAAAGAATAGTACAACTATGTAATATAAAATAGTACAGCTATGTAATATAAAATAGTACAGCTATGTAATATAAAATAGTACAGCTATGTAATATAAAAAAGTACAACTATGTAATATAAAATAGTACAGCTATGTAATATAAAATAGTACAGCTATGTAATATAAAATAGTACAGCTATGTAATATAAAATAGTACAGCTATGTAATATAAAATAGAGCTATGTAATATAATATAGTACAGCTATGTAATATAAAATAGTACAGCTATGTAATAAAGAATAGTACAGCTATGTAATATAAAATAGTACAGCTATGTAATAAAGAATAGTACAACTATGTAATATAAAATAGTACAGCTATGTAATATAAAATAGTACAGCTATGTAATATAAAATAATACAGCTATGTAATATAAAATAGTACAACTATGTAATATAAAATAGTACAGCTATGTAATATAAAATAGTACAGCTATGTAATATAAAATAGTACAGCTATGTAATATAAAAAAGTACAGCTATGTAATATAATATAGTACAGCTATGTAATATAAAATAGTACAGCTATGTAATAAAGAATAGTACAGCTATGTAATATAAAATAGTACAGCTATGTAATAAAGAATAGTACAAGTGTTCTCTCTAATGTTCGTTGGTCCGTGTGCTAATAAAAAAAAACAACTCGTGCGCAAAGTTGCATAGCATCCATTTTTTGTTCAATATTTTACAAATTTGATGCGCGGTTATTCTAAATTGCTGAGCGGCGGGATCAGATAACTTCGCGGCCGCGCCGCTTAAAGGGAACATTGAATATAGCTAGACAATATAAAATAATAGCGTACAGCTAGGTAGATAAATAGTAAAGCTAGCCACTGTAGTGTAGTCCAGTGTGATAGTTTTAGGTTGCTTTTGTGTGTGGAAGGCCTTAGGCCTTAGACGTACCCTGTTGCCTGGACCCAAATATATCTTACTACTTGGGGCTGGGGCGGGCCTGGTTTAGAAAGAACATGGCCGTCATGGCCGTAGGGGGAAAATACGCCAATCTTAGTTTTAGGCATGGAAACTTTTTTTTTCATTTCTTATGGCGGTCATTATTACATATTACATGTTACAGCGTGTGTCTGTTGATGACAGCGACGTTGAGCTATGGTCGGAGCTTTGTGTGGGCCACCACCGTGAGGGTAAGCCGTAGTAAGACAAGACATTGGGTCATGGTCGGAGCATTGTGTGGGCCACCACCGTGAGGGTAAGCCGTAGTAAGACAAGACATTGGGTCATGGTCGGAGCATTGTGTGGGCCACCAACATGAGGGTAAGCCGTAGTAAGACAAGACATTGGGTCATGGTCGGAGCATTGTGTGGGCCACCAACATGAGGGTAAGCCGTAGTAAGACAAGACATTGGGTCATGGTCGGAGCATTGTGTGGGCCACCACCGTGAGGGTAAGCCGTAGTAAGACAAGACATTGGGTCATGGTCGGAGCTTTGTGTGGGCCACCAACGTGTAGGTACGGCTGGTACGCCATGGTCGGAGCTTTGTGTGGGTCATCAACGTGAGGGTACGCCATGGTCGGAGCTTTGTGTGGGCCACCAACGTGAGGGTACGCCACAGTAAGACAAGACGAGTGAGATCCCCTAACCGCCAACCGCTCGCGTTACACAGAATTTCGGAGAACAGATCGGCCTTTGATTGTCGCCGAGTGTGGGGTGGAAGGGGGGAGGGGGCGGGAAGGCGCGAGACGGAACGACGAAACCCGCCGTTTTCATTGGCCGCCCGCCTTGTCAATCAATCTTCCGCCTTACCTCCCACCGGCGCTCTCGTGACCGCCTCGTCAGTTACGGCGGTAGAAACTTGCCCGAGCAGTCGCCGAGGTTCGTCCGTAGGAAATTGTGCGCCAGACTCCGCTCGTGAAATTGTTTTCTCACTATAACGCACTCTGTGTTTGGATTACTAAGTTATACTTTCTGACTATTTCACACGTCCACCTCTAACTACTGTTAGATTTGTGAAATGATTCACGACTATTTATAGATTTAAGGAGTCGCCGACACTTCGTAGCCACACACACACCACTGCTATCTACGGAAACGAACACAAAATTTTCTTTATTCGCTTTGGATATTTTACCGACTTGAGTGTGTACGTAGTTTTTAAAGTTTGAATATATTTTATAATTATATTTGAATCAAAGGCTCTGGACATGGATATTGCGTTGGCCTAATTAACACCCTCGGATACACGCTCGGATACTGTCCTGTTCGGTCTCGTGTTGACGATGGCTTTCCGTTGAGCGCCGACAGTTTCAAGTCATCTGTCTCCTCTCGCCGACAGCCACCAGTTATGAGCGCCCAAATACCACATGACGGTTCTTGTGCTGACCTCGCGGTCCAGTCATCAGTCAGCGCCCTGCACATTCCAGGTTCTCACACCTTCATTCCATTTCAACAGTTCTCAATCTCCGACGCCAGCGGTCTCCGCAACCCCGCCGACGACAACAACAACAAGTCGTCCCTCCCGGTCGTGTCCGTGGTGACCGCCGTGTCCGGCTTGTGCCCGGCGATCCCTGTGGTCAGCATGAACCAGCAAGGTCAGTTGACGCAGTCAGTGGTCACCCCGACCATCATCCCTGCCGTTGTGACGCCCATCGCCGTCCAGACGTCCGTCGGCCTGGCCCCGTCCACCACCATGACGATGACCAGCGCCCTCAACATCACCAGCCACCTGTCCATGACGGCACCCCCGCAGCAGCAGAATCTCGCCAACACACCCATCAACCTCAGCAGTCCTCAGACAAACAATGCCAAGACCCCAGCTCACGCCCCCAACACATCGCTCAACAACACACCCTCTTCGGGGAGCAAATCTTCCGGCACCCCTAGTGGCGCCAACTGTAAATCCAACAGTTCTAAATCCTCGTCTTCCAGCAGCAGTCAGGGCGCCAACTCTGAACAGACGGATGACCTGGTCAAGCCTGTGTTTAAGGACGGTGAGTTGGTGCTGGAGGTGGAGTGTGGTCAGAACAAGGCCATCCTCTACCTGTCCAAGCTGTGCCAGGGCAGCAAGGGTCCGTGTATCAGCTTCCAGAGCTCGTGGCTGACCCCCAACGAGTTCCAGTTCGTATCCGGCAGGGAGACCGCCAAGGATTGGAAGCGGTCAATTCGTCACCACGGCAAGAGTCTCAAACTATTACTGGCCAAAGGGATCCTCAATGTCCACCCGACCATGTGTGACTGTGACGGCTGTAGACAAGGGGCCACCCTGGTGAGTAGCTTTGTCGGGAGTTGTTTGTCTTGGCGAAAGGGATCCTCAATGTCCACCCGACTACATATATAACACCGCACATATATATGTGGTTGTAGATAGGAGGGCATCCTGGCGAGTAGGTTTCATTGTGGGTCTTATGTCTAATGCACTGAGATAGGGGCCGTTATTGGACTGGTTATCCTTGATACAAATGTTGTTTTTTTCCTTGTTAAATTTATATGTTCTAAACATTCTTTACTTGAACGCTATATTATAACTATATGTATATAACTATATGGTATATGTTTTCATAACATTAAATCATTGCAAAATATTCACCAAATTTTCAAGTTTGTATAATAACTTTCACCTATGACAATAGTACACAATTTTATTTCTTTCACTCGCATAGCATATGACATGATATATGTGCTCCACTATGCATGATATCGAAAGTTTCCACTGAGTTTGGTTATCCCTTTACGACAAGTCTTGACGGTCTTACATAAGTAGTTTAGAGTTTCTTCCACTTACTCGCCATAACTGGACCATAATTCCTTAACTATGAGTCGTCTGCCTCACGCCAATCATTTCGAGGCGCCGCCGAGAGCCCCGACTCGTATGTCGACAGGATATATCTTGGCGACAGTTCATTAATAACTGCAAGTATGCCATTTAAGTTGAATTACATTTACATACAATTTATTCTTCCCTGTCCTTGCGCCAGTGTGACCTAATGGTGAAAATAACTAGACCTATACTAGACCTATACTGAGTTAAATTTTCGCGTTTTAAAACATACTAAACTAAGGCTAATTGGAAATGGATATTTTCTTAATGATGTGTTTTATACTACATGTACTTGTATAGTATAAGGTGTAACATTAAAAGTACGGCTTTGGAGTAAAAGTAGAATCAGGCCGGTCTAAGGGAATTGGTGGCCCTAGGCGAAGTGAATTTGGTGGCCCTAGGCGAAGTGAATTTGGTGGCCCTAGGCGAAGTGAATTTGGTGGCCCTAGGCGAAGTGAATTTGGTGGCCCTAGGCGAAGTGAATTTGGTGGCCCTAGGCGAAGTGAATTTGGTGGCCCTAGGCGAAGTGAATTTGGTGGCCCTAGGCGAAGTGAATTTGGTGGCCCTAGGCGAAGTGAATTTGGTGGCCCTAGGCGAAGTGAATTTGGTGGCCCTAGGCGAAGTGAATTTGGTGGCCCTAGGCGAAGTGAATTTGGTGGCCCTAGGCGAAGTGAATTTGGTGGCCCTAGGCGAAGTGAATTTGGTGGCCCTAGGCGAAGTGAATTTGGTGGCCCTAGGCGAAGTGAATTTGGTGGCCCTAGGCGAAGTGAATTTGGTGGCCCTAGGCGAAGTGAATTTGGTGGCCCTAGGCGAAGTGAATTTGGTGGCCCTAGGCGAAGTGAATTTGGTGGCCCTAGGCGAAGTGAATTTGGTGGCCCTAGGCGAAGTGAATTTGGTGGCCCTAGGCGAAGTGAATTTGGTGGCCCTAGGCGAAGTGAATTTGGTGGCCCTAGGCGAAGTGAATTTGGTGGCCCTAGGCGAAGTGAATTTGTGGCCCTAGGCGAAGTGAATTTGGTGGCCCTAGGCGAAGTGAATTTGGTGGCCCTAGGCGAAGTGAATTTGGTGGCCCTAGGCGAAGTGAATTTGGTGGCCCTAGGCGAAGTGAATTTGGTGGCCCTAGGCGAAGTGAATTTGGTGGCCCTAGGCGAAGTGAATTTGGTGGCCCTAGGCGAAGTGAATTTGGTGGCCCTAGGCGAAGTGAATTTGGTGGCCCTAGGCGAAGTGAATTTGGTGGCCCTAGGCGAAGTGAATTTGGTGGCCCTAGGCGAAGTGAATTTGGTGGCCCTAGGCGAAGTGAATTTGGTGGCCCTAGGCGAAGTGAATTTGGTGGCCCTAGGCGAAGTGAATTTGGTGGCCCTAGGCGAAGTGAATTTGGAGGCCCTAGGCGAAGTGAATTTGGTGGCCCTAGGCGAAGTGAATTTGGTGGCCCTAGGCGAAGTGAATTTGGTGGCCCTAGGCGAAGTGAATTTGGTGGCCCTAGGCGAAGTGAATTTGGTGGCCCTAGGCGAAGTGAATTTGGTGGCCCTAGGCGAAGTGAATTTGGTGGCCCTAGGCGAAGTGAATTTGGTGGCCCTAAATGTAATGGAAAAATAAAAAAATTAATGATAATGGAACAATTCTTGTGCGAGGCCCCCACTAATGATGAGACTAATCGGAGGCCCTTGGCGGCTGCCTGGTTTGCCTATGCCTAAAGGTGGCGCGTCTAGAAGGTTCTGTCATAGATTTTGTCCAGTGAGAGTTGGTATGTGATAGAAGGTCTGTGGTAGCAGTCAGTAGGTCTCTGATAGAAGGTCTGTGGTAGCAGTCAGTAGGTCTCTGATAGAAGGTCTGTGGTAGCAGACAGTATGTCTCTGATAGAAGGTCTGTGGTAGCAGTCAGTAGGTCTCTGATAGAAGGTCTGTGGTAGCAGACAGTATGTCTCTGATAGAAGGTCTGTGGTAGCAGTCAGTAGGTCTCTGATAGAAGGTCTGTGGTAGCAGACATTATGTCTCAGATAGAAGGTCTGTGGTAGCAGTCAGTAGGTCTCTGATAGAAGGTCTGTGGTAGCGGTCAGTAGGTCTCTGATAGAAGGTCTGTGGTAGCGGTCAGTAGGTCTCTGATAGAAGGTCTGTGGTAGCAGTCAGTTCATGTGTTTAATTCCTCATTTTCAATAAAGTTAATAGTTGTTATCTGACACGTTCACACTTGGCTATATTTGACATCAGCGCTATGCCATAGTTTATGATGGACATTAGGCTGTTTTGTCATGACAACTTTCACTTAAATCACATGTCATATGGAAATCTACATTATTTTTGTCATTAGGGTTTGTGACGTGTACATTATTTAGAGCAGAACACGTGACAGACCAATGGATGAAGATAACAAAGACTGGTACATTTGGAGCTCCATACCTCGTGCCCACCCACCCACTATATAATATATTCTTTAAATTTGGGCCTGGCAACAACAGCGCTTTGTGTGTGTGATCGTGTGTGCGTGTGTGTGTACCCGCACGGCCACGCACTGACAAACACCCCCATACCGCAGTAACAGACCAACCTTTCACCCGATACGCCGGACTCTAAACCCCTCTATCGAACCTTGGCCGCCACTCGAGACAGCCCTCGTTCAGCGCTCGTGTCACGGCCCGCCACCCGCGGTCTGTTATCGGCGGGCTGCCGGGTATCGGAGCGTCCCAACGCTACTCGATGGGATGCGGCGGGGTACTCGAGCGCTGAACGAGAGCCTACTTGAGGTTTGCTATAAGCACACCCAGGGGAGAGGGGTGAGTCGGGCCGAGGGAGTTTGGGCTGAACGTACCGCGTGCTACCCAAGTGGCCATTGTTCCTAGATTATGGATTTGGCGTGCATGCCATCAGAGCACTGGGGACGGGCGGTGGGAGTGGACCAGGCAAATATCAATAATCACGTTCATCGGATCTGACGTAATGCGTCTTTACGTGGATCGCAATCATTAGGATTGATCACAATCATTAGTATTGACCACAATCATAGTATAGAATCTGCACATACACATGTACTTGTAGCAATCAAAATTTTTGTCACATTCTCAGTATTATCATATATGTGGCTATTAAAAGCTATTATAAACATGTACTGTCTAAGGCACTATCATTTTCATCATGGGTTTATCTTTTGAAATCAATGTTTGGCGCACCGGTGACCGATGGTCAAGTGTGAATTAGCACCAGGGACCAAGGCGACCAATGTGTATTTAATTTATTAGAGGGTCAAATTAATGTCGTTCTGACAGGCAACGTAACTTAGGGCCAGAGGACCGGTCAGAGTCCACTGTTTGGTGGTTTATAATACAATAAGTATTTGACAATAGCCACCTTCTATATAGTACTACACCTCTAGCTAGAGACTAGATACTCTTCGCTTTACTCCACATATATACTACATACAATGCACAGACTTGGGAATAGTTTTTAAAGACTTGTTTTCGCCTTTGCAGCGAGGGCTTTTCCAGGGGAGGGAATCTATTTGCAGAAGTCGTTCCTTGCACTCGAGATAATCGCCTTGGTCGTATCTTACCCCCCCTGTCTCGGTCGTATCTGGCCCCCTGTCGTGGTCGTACAATCGTGACTTAATCCTTTTATTTTGTCACCCCATATTCTTGCCGATCCCTGTGTTGGACCTGGGAGGGGGAGGGAGGGGGTCTCCTGTCTGCTTTATCTCTAAAGGGCTTTTACCGCTAGATACGGTCACCATTTGGGACGGGGGTGATCATTGGACGAAATAAAAACACGGCCTGGCGAAGGCTCGTAACTGAACAAGTTCTTTAGTCCCCAGGCGAGTGGAATGTCTCGGGGCGAGGGTAGGGGGGAGGGCAGGCGGAGTGCTATATATTCTCCTTGGTCAGTAGTTACCTCCGGGAGTTAGCATAGTATCTCATGGCAATTCCACCACCATAGTGCCACATGTACTTCAACTGACTAGTGAGGGCATAGTGCCACATGTACTTCAACTGACTAGTGAGGGCATAGTGCCACATGTACTTCAACTGACTAGTGAGGGCATAGTGCCACATGTACTTCAGCTGACTAGTGAGGGCATAGTGCCACATGTACTTCAACTGACTAGTGAGAGCATAGTGCCACATGTACTTCAACTGACTAGTGAGGGCATAGTGCCACATGTACTTCAACTGACTAGTGAGGGCATAGTGCCACATGTACTTCAACTGACTAGTGAGGGCATAGTGCCACATGTACTTCAACTGACTAGTGAGGGCATAGTGCCACATGTACTTCAACTGACTAGTGAGGGCATAGTGCCACATGTACTTCAACTGACTAGTGAGGGCATAAAGACATGTCCAATGGACCAATTTATAGGCATATCAACAGTACACAAAATCAAATGACCATATTTATAACTTAGTGACAAAATGACATGTCTATGACAATGACATGGTCAGTTTAAGTATTGCTATGGTTACATATCCTCAAATACTCTGGTTACAGTAACATTAATATTTTGTTATTTCATTTCGTTCATAACTTTCATTAAGGAGGTTATACATGTTTAATGGTGTGTTTGATGTTCTTGGTCCCTATGTTGTAGCTAAGGGTCCCTATGTTGTAGCGAAGGGTCCCTATGTTGTAGCTAAGGGTCCCTATGTTGTAGCTAAGGGTCCCTATGTTGTAGCTAAGGGTCACTATGTTGTAGCTGTATGTTGCAGACGAACATTCCCATGGACCACCGGGCCACTGTCCCTATTGTCACCACCTATATGCTCCGTGCTGCGCCACAGGTGATACAGCCGTCGACTTTTGATAGCCCAACACGTGTGTCTCGTGGATGACAACCTCAATGTGTTCGCTCGTAATCTGTTTTTATCAGCCCTCGATTCACCCTCGTTCGTTCCAGTCGATATAAGCAAGACTTCTGACGTATGCCTGTGATGGTTTAAAACAAAAATTAATCAAGATTTTAGTCTGATTCCCACTTATGTCGGTTTTTTTGCCCTGGTCAACAAATCCTGAGAACCACTGTGGTGTACACATCAAGAGAACCACTGGTCTGGCCCCTGGGCGGTATGCAGTGCGTGTGCCCCGTTGGTTGGCGTGATCAAAGCCTGGGCGTCAACTCCTCTGGTCGTGATTAGAAAATCTCGCGAGATGTGAGCGGTCCATTTTTTTTATCATTATACCTTACCTTCCCCCGCCCTACACATTTTATGTCTTTTTTATGGCGTGTCAGATTTTTTGGCACATAATGACATAAGCTAACGCGCCAGCACAGCTATTAAACGTCTGTTCTGTGTGTAGTACTAAATACTGTTGGACGATGTGTGTAGTACTAAATACTGTTGGACGATGTGTGTAGTACTAAATACTGTTGGACGATGTGTAGTACTAAATACTGTTGGACGATGTGTGTAGTACTAAATACTGTTGGACGATGTGTGTAGTACTAAATACTGTTGGACGATGTGTAGTACTAAATACTGTTGGACGATGTGTGTAGTACTAAATACTGTTGGACGATGTGTAGTACTAAATACTGTTGGACGATGTGTGTAGTACTAAATACTGTTGGACGATGTGTAGTACTAAATACTGTTGGACGATGTGTGTAGTACTAAATACTGTTGGACGATGTGTAGTACTAAATACTGTTGGACGATGTGTGTAGTACTAAATACTGTTGGACGATGGTGTAGTGCTAAATACTACTTGGTTCTGTGTAGTTCGTGTAGCAATGTTTCCTCTTGCGTGGTTTGTTTGGAGCGTTTAACACATCTGATCGACGCATGTGTTAGTGATGTTGTATTTGTGTGATGTTGTTTGTGTGTATTTGTGTGATGTTGGATGTGAGTTTGTGTCTCCGTGACAGGCAATTTCAATTAGGAAACTTATCGCAGTGTTTCCCAATACATATATGGACTTAAAGAGTTTTAAAAGGAAAAAAAAATTCGTGTGTAAGAACCCTGCGTCACTTTTTGGTTAACTCTGTGTCACGTTTGGGTTAACTCTGTGTCACGTTTGGGTTAACTCTGTGTCACGTTTGGGTTAACTCTGTGTCACGTTTGGGTTTGCCCTCGGGCTGGTTTCGTCTTGGACGAATTCATCAACTTCTTTTAGTACGACAAACCTGCCATCACTACCATCATGTCGTAGCATCTGTCATCCTGTCTTACCATCTTGTATTATGATCAATGCCATCATGTAGTGACATCACTACCATCCTGGCGTAACATCAATACCATCTTGTCGTATCATCAATACCATCATGTCGTATCAATACCATCCTGTCGTATCATCAATACCATCCTGTCGTATCATCAATACCATCCTGTCGTAAGATCAATACCATCCTGTCGTATCGTCACTAGCATCCTGTCAGACCATCACTAGAATAGTCACGCCTATGAGCTCACCAAATTCATACACCTCTGGCCCGTGCGTGTCGCTGGTTCTTGGTGGTCCTTCTCGTCATCAGATTGCCACTTGCCACTCGACGATAAACCTAACGTCCCCCCCTCCCTCACTCTTTCACCGACCCCCCCCCCACCCGCCCTTATTTCCGCGCACAGCCAGCCAGCCAGAAATTGAAATGAACTGGATAGCACGGGGCCCGTCTCGGCGCAGCACAGTGCGAAAATATGGAAATTGAAATTAACAATGTTTAACTTTGAATTCTCGGACAAAACGTGCCATCACCTTGCGCGGGGAGCTTGCTGCACCTCATCATAGGTGTGCACTGTGGGGAGTGCCAGTGGCGTAATGATAGATTGATGGCGTCTAGGGAAAAAAACTTTTGGAACTTTAAAAAAAAAGTATATATCGCTAAAAGAAAATTTAGGCGTTTCCTCTGGGGTAAACGCTGAGGCGGGCTGTGGTCTGTGGGGTAAACGTGTTGAGGAAAACATGGTGTCTGCTTTTAGACCCAACTTAAAAAGTCTTTTGGCTAGACTGCTGAGATCGAAACTTGATTTTAGCATATATATTCTCATCTCTATACATAACCATTTTTAGTCGGTGCCATTTCTTAATTCTGTACGTTTTGCCCTCGTTCTTTCCTCGGTTATTTTAGTACTCGCCTTTCCTGTCGCGTCTTTGGCTGAAACGAGGGTTAAAAAAAAGACGATGAAGGAACGAAAGGCAGAAGAAAAGAAGCTTGGCAAAGAAAATAAGCAGCCACGCCGAAGACGATAAAAAGAAAAGAAGTTGCCCTTAGGACAACAATGGCGTGATGGGGGTGGATAGGAAACCCCGTTCACGCTTGGAGAGTCCTAGAGCTCCGGCACTGATGCCAAGTCACGCACGCCGGTCACTGGCTTACGTCTGTCGGGCCGGGTGGCCGCTTTCGGACACATTTCGAGGGCTTTAAAACTTTAATGCTGGCGTGACTAGATGCTTCGGAAGGCTGTTATCTCGCCGACGGCTTCATTTTCTTTCCCCGGAACGGCATGTGTCTATCGACCGACGGCCGCTCGATATCTGGATGGTGAAAGGCGCACGTGTGAGACAGGGCTTCTCTTCATCTCGGCCCCTTGTCATGGCCCAGGGAAAAATAGCGCTCGGTCGGATCGACAGGAAGTCGAAGGGGGTTTGTGAGCTGAACCCACCAGGGGCGGAACATGAATGTCGAGAGTGCGTCAGAGGCGGGGAATTGGGGGGGGGGTGTTGCCATTTCGAGGTTTGTGAAGTTGTTTTGGTAGGCGGCTTCGTCCCCCCTCACCCCCCCCCCTTCAGACCACGTCTCTTGCCTGCTGCGTCAGTGACTTTAAATGTGAAGAGTCGTATCCACGAGTCTTCGGGATGGGAGTTTAGCGAACTAGCCTTGTGGAGTAGAGAGTGTTGATGGTGCGACTGCAACTCGTCCTGATAGCTGACGGAGCCGAGGCAAGAAGTTCCCCACACGGTAATTGTGCTAATTAGACTCGCGCAGACGTCGGAGCGTGTTATTGGCGGGGAATCACCTTCCTCCGCCCGGCCCAAGGTTTTGAATGTTGTGAATGGCAGAAGGAAAGGATTGTGTATCGTCGTGGCATGTTAGATGAACCTCACCCCTCCTCACCTTGTGTGTAGGCACAGGGGTTGTGTGTAGGCGTAGGCACAGGGGTTACAATGGGTCTTGTCAAAATAATATTTTCCGGTTAACGCCGGTTAGTCGTCTTAAATTGATGGCGAAACATTCAAACCTGAAAGACAGAGACGGCGGAAGGGTGGGTTGGAAGAAGATGAAAAGACAGAGTATGGAGAGAACGTGAAAGAATGTTCCTCTAAGACGGACAGACAGTAAGACGTTCCGAAACTCGACCCGTTTCCCTTCAAAGAATCCGCCTTCGCCTCGGAAACGAAATGCCCTCGAGTCTCGCCAGCTCGTAATTCACCCCGGGTTCGTATGAGCCTCCCCCACCACCACCCACCCCCACCTTTTCTGTGTTTGCCGTAATTACGGCCGACTCGCAGCGAGCCGTGGCGAGTTCTCCATGGCAACTCGTGATGGCCTGGATAGCATGCCGCCTGGAACGCCCAATTATTCACACTGAACGCCCCGCTCGTTTGACATATAGGCACAAAACGGGCGCCCCTCTCGCGAGAGATTTTGACTCATATTGGCGCCCGACTCATCGGAGAAGTAGGCCTTCGAATGGGCCGCGCCCCCACCCACCCTCAAGCCGTAACTCGCGGGAGAAGACGGCACAAAATGGATGCCCACCCCCGCTCCCCCTTTCCGCGCAACTTGCATCCTGGAGGCCTGTAATCAGAATAATTGCCGAGTCTTTGATGATGCTAACCACAGCGAGGCTGAGGCGAGGCTGCCTACAAGACCATTTCGCCCTCATTAATTCACCGTCTCCCCAGTCTCACGTCTGCACCGTTCACAAGGACAAAAAATACAACGTGGACGTGGATTGGGGTCTGGTGGGGGTTGTGGACGTGGATTGGGGTCTGGTGGGGGTTGTGGACGTGGATTGGGGTCTGGTGGGGGTTGTGGACGTGGATTGGGGTCTGGTGGGGGTTGTGGACGTGGATTGGGGTCTGGTGGGGGTTGTGGACGTCTTCGTTAGCCAAATCCAAATGAACCTCGTCTGAGAGGGAAACAAATAGTTAGAAGATATAAATACAGGTTCAATATAAATAAATCTTAATATTGTAAATGAAATGAAAGAGTAATATTATTATATTATATATATACTTGTGTATCACCCGTCAAAAATGACGGAAGTTTTCAACACAAAAAAATACACATCAGATTAAAAAAATAACGTGATACAGAACTTTCATTTATTTTATTTATTTTTATTTGATTCATTTATTATCATATTGAACAATTTTATGCGGACGTTCGAAAAGAGTTATTTTTTGGTGCAGTAATTTGGTGCGCTGCTTTCTAAAATTAGTAGCGTCACGGACAGACAGACAGACGTGACACATTGCAAATTATGTATATTGATAAAGTTTTTAAATTATAAAGTATAGAGCTTAAAAATTTAGGAATGTTTGGATTTTTAAAAACTCTGAATTACATAGTTACAAGATAAACTTCCAATTTAACGAGACAAAAAATAGAGTAACAATGAAAATAGAGTAACAATGAAAATAGAGTAACAATGAAAATAGAGTAACAATGAAAATAGAGTGACAATGAAAATAGAGTAACAATGAAAATAGAGTAACAATGAAAATAGAGTAACAATGAAAATAGAGTAACAATGAAAATAGAGTAACAATGAAAATAGAGTAACAATGAAAATAGAGTAACAATGAAAATAGAGTAACAATGAAAATAGAGTAACAATGAAAATAGAGTAACAATGAAAATAGAGTAACAATGAAAATAGATTTTTAGTTCTGTATATTCATACCTTGGATTTATTTGATAAGATTTAAATATTCTATTTTATACACAGACATAACGTCATTTTATACACAGCCATAACGTCATTTTATACACAGCCATAACGTCATTTTATACACAGCCATAACGTCATTTTATACACAGATAACGTCATTTTATACACAGCCATAACGTCATTTTATACACAGCCATAACGTCATTTTATACACAGCCATAACGTCATTTTATACACAGCCATAACGTCATTTTATACACAGCCATAACGTCATTTTATACACAGCCATAACGTCATTTTATACACAGCCATAACGTCATTTTATACACAGCCATAACGTTATTTTATACACAGCCATAACGTTATATGTACAACAACAATTTGAATTAAACTTTACTGACTTAAATATATTCTATACACCGGTATCGGCGAGCAGGGGTAAAATTCCCATTTGGGTTAAAAAATGAATTCTTTTTGAGGGCACATAAAATCCGCTCCATCAGGGATGACGGTAACATAAAATGTTATACATCAGGCAAACACGTTCCCAAGCCCTGCTATACACAATCGTAACATAATTAGTCATTAAACGTAAAAGTACATTACATTTCAACTGTGCGTTATACATATATACTTTGTATATATATATATATATATATATATATATATATATATATATATATATATCATAAGTTTTCCTTATTTGCTTACATTTAAATATTTAAAGTAAATTTAAAGACAATGTTCCAGCTTTGTACAGGTTCTCTAAGACTTCACGAGTGTCGCAGTTTTAAAAGCTCTCCCACATAGCCACCAGGGTCGACAGCGCGTCGAGGGCTCTGTTTGACAACACTTCGTGTACAGTGCACTTACATTAAAAATAAACCTGGAGAATAAAACCTTTGGTGGGCGGGCCCAATAGCCATGAGCGCTGTCCCTTGACACCATCAAATCGAAACAAGATTGTGACCGTTGCAACCAGTGACCATAGCCATAGACAAAGTCTCATCTGCTCTCCGGTTGTTTTTTTTCTTCTTTTAAAAAAAAAGTAGTTTGGGACGTGGAGGGAAAAAAGTACGATCGATTTTCAAAGTGAAGAGATCGATAATGAAACAATCGACCCTCGGGCTACGCTCGGCGAGGCTATTATTTATGCGCATAGCGACAAGGGTGTGGGGCGGAGAGAGAGAGAGAAAAAAAGAAGGGGGGGGTCGCGTGTGATATTAAAAAAAGGTGGCCAGCTGTTTCTCATTGGGGTGAACGAAGCAAGCAGAGCATTTGTGACGTCAGCCCCAGGCCCGTGAAGCTGTTGGAGTTGTGTAAAGTCTAACGTGAAGCTAAGGCGCTAGAGCCGAGCAGTTAGTCAGACCGTGAGGGCGAATAATAAAGGAAGGGAAAAAAACAGAAAAGGGAAGAAAAGGGCGTATCCGTATTCCACCGGCAGACTTCTTGCGATCTCTTTTTGCGATAAGTCTATCGCGGCTTTCCCCTCGCGCTGCACCGTGTCGCTCTCTCTGACACCCCCGCCCCAACCGCCCACGATGTGAAATTGTTATGTATTTGTGTGTTGGCCTCTTGTATTATTGTATGCTTTCACTCTCCTGATTGGAGGGAAAGGTGTTTGTTCTCTTAGTCCGGGCCGAATAACCTCGCTGTTTCATTCATTACGTGAATAGTTATGGCCAGACGTGTGAGTAATGTTTCTTAATAATGCGATCTTGTGTCGTCATTACTTTATTAGCCCTCGTCCACTTCTCTTGCGCTGACTTGCATTTGAAAAAAAGATTCTCAGCTTGGATATTTTCTTGTGGTAGTTTGTTGACATCTATTCCAGTAAACCCTTCACTTTGGCTGCCTGGTACCACTTTTATTACAGTGCAACCTCAATCCATACGCTGGTGTCCTACTTTTACTTGGCCCTATCCGGGGGCCCGTCTGACTGTGGTAACTACGCGAGCAAGTAGACCAGGTATTGGACTCTGACGGGGAACCTGGCAGCGAAACCACGGGAAGAAATACCAGAAAGAAGTGAAAGAAAGAAAAAAAATAAAGGCATAAAAGAAGAGAGAAGGAACGCTCCGAGTTACCGGATGAAGTACTTGCCAGTCGCCGCATTAAGCTTTGCCAGCTGGGACTTAAAGGGGCTCCCAGCTGACGGTGGGATTCAAGGCGCCGCGCCAACGTTCGCCGGCTGACGTGGGACGTGACTGAACTGGCAAAACACGGGCAAGGGAGAACAACTCAGAATGCAGATAGAATTTTGGCGAGCCAGCCGGCGCCGACTTTGGGGGGTATCGGTAGAGCTCTGGCGCTCAAACTGTCCGTGGGGACTACCAGCGGTATTTGGAACTTAGACGAGATGGGGGGGGGGTTGGGTGGAAGGGAAATAACCAGGAGTAAAGGGAGAGACGTACATTCTTTTAATGCGCATAGAAAGGAAGACAAGAATAAAAGAGAAGTGAAGATGGAAAGAAAGTTCCCCCATACCCCGGCCAACCCCACATTTACAAAAATCCATTATAAACTATGGGAAGATGGAATTTCTAAGCGAGATCAATGTCCCCGGATGGGAAGGGAAACGGTTAGAACCGTGTTATCGATCTCGTGCTTTCTCCTTCCGATCCCTTGGCTGGCGAGGGCTGAAATACCCTTCCCAGTCCGAGGACCGCAGCGGGCATCGGTGTGAACTGGAGGAATAAGAAAGTGGAGTGCCCGGAGGCTGGTCGTAACCTCGCTGGGGAGGGATGGGTTGGAAAGGCGTGGGTGGGAGGGCAGGGGGAAGTAACGGCATCGGGCGACGCCGAGGTGACGATTTCGATTAAAAGATTATTTGCCCCTGCTGGCGCGATCTTTTTCGGCGCTATTTAGCAAGGCGTCTACCGAGACTGAGAGCGAGGGCTGACTGGAACGCTGGGTTCCTGGTTAGGTCAAGACTCCGCAACCTTTGTGCCGCACACGTTCAAGATGTGCCGCGCGACGCTCTAGATGTGCCGCGATTAAATGTCACATTCGCTAACGCTACGGCATCACAAGTTAGTATTTAAATAAATATATTTAAATTGCGTTATCCACCTACTGCAATGCTGCAAGGGAGAGAACACACTGCAAATGTCAGTCCGTGTAAATAACCTGTTCATTTCTTCTCAGTGGCGTTTCCCATTGTGTTCTTGGGGGCAGTGGGAGGGTGGGGGTGATCGAAAGAAAGGTGTGTGTGTGGGGGGGGGGAGATAGCGAAACACCCAGTTAGAGATTAATTGGTTAGAGATTAATTGACTTTTTTAATCACATGATTAGGTGGCAGACGTGGAGCAGTATACGGAAATTTGCTTTAGAAAGTTACAAGTTATGATATTTTATAACTTGATATTGATCATCTTGAATGATCTTGTCTTAGGGAAAGTTTGGTTTCACCCTTAAAAAATGTGTAAAATTATTTCTTGTGATATTATATTATTTCTTGTCAACAAACAACCGTGACTTGGTACCGTATCGAGTTCATGCTATTAAATTCTTTCTTGTGATGTCATTATTATTGTTTCTTGTGAATTAAACCTGACACTGAATCCGTGAGTAAAAATACTAATATAATATTTGATTGTATTTTTACTATAAGTCCATCTATTTGTCCAGGGCCGTTTTATCGGGGCCGTTATGTCAGAGCCCATTTGTCGGAGCCGTTTTGTCGGCGAACCATACAACTGGTGGAAAGCAAGTGTGTCCTCGACTAAAAAAGAGCGTCCCTTGTGTGCTGACCCCAAATATGCTGGACACGTGTGGGTGGCGTGGAAGATTGGACAAGTCTCGTGGTGGGGGAGGGGCGGGGTCATAAACCAGGACGTGTCCCGGGCTTCATTTGTCCATTTAATTACTGGAAGGTAAGAAAAATTGACGAGGGCTGTACATGCTCGTGACAGATGGAAATTTATCCATTATGAGATGGCCACGAGTTTGTTGACTTGAACTAGGCGCCGGTCCGACATAAATACATGATGTGGATATCTGGAGCATGGATAAGATACGGCAGACCTCCACACTGGTGTGCCGCAGACCTCCACACTGGTGTGCCGCAGTGAAAATTCTGCAGAGAAAAACACATAGATCACAGAGACGATATAAAAATAGACAATGATTGGACAATCATGCTCTACCATGACTCGTATAATGATAATTTCATGTAGTAATCGGTACTCTCTAAGCCTTGTCCTACAAGTTTCATTTTAATAATTCAGTTAGCCCTAAAATTCTTTCAGCTATCTGTAATTCAAGTCGTGACTTATTGTTCGTTGTGACGCCTGCAACAAATATTAACACAAAAGGCCAGGCGAGCAATAGATATTTTTATAAGTTCTGTTTTAATTTGGATGTGCCGCGTCATTGCGGGATTGGTCTAGCTGGGTTGTCGTGGTACAGTTAATGTGACTATTTCAATAGCGAGGCTCTGCTGGGGTCCTATGCAAAACTTTCCAGACATTTTATACAGATCTATATTCAATGAAGAGTTTATATTTTCATTAAAGGTCTGTCTTAGTAAAATTCTCACCAAATTGCGGGGCCCTAAGAAAGTGCAGGTAGATTAGTTCTGCCTGACATGTACTCAGGTATTTCCTTAATGGTGGCTGGTCTATTTCTGTTTATTCGTTGCTATAAATAGATCCACTATATCAAATTGCTGTTGTTTTGAAGTAGTGGTAAAATCAATCTTTGGGTTTAGATCTAATTGGGGCGTTTGCCTTCAATTTGAAACTAAGACCTTGAAAATGCTCTATAAGACCATGAAAATGTTCTATAAGACCATGAAAATGTTCTATAAGACCATGAAAATGTTCTATAAGACCATGAAAATGTTCTATTAGACCAGGGGTGGCCAGACCTGTAGTAACTGAGAGCCATTTTAAAATATTAAACAATTGTTGAGAGCCGCATTGAAACACTATAGATCATTAAACATGGTTTGGAAATCTTCCAGTATTCTTTATAACATATATTTCCTAAATTGTACGCGAGCCGCAACGAGAAAACAGAAGAGCCGCATGCGGATCGCGAGCCCCTGTTTGGCCACCGTTGTATTAGACAATAACATTTTTCTATAGGACCATATCCAACAATGTTCAAACTGATAATGCCCTCTACCCCCATCTAGCGCCCCCTACCCCATCTAGCGCCCCCTACCCCATCTAGCGCCCCCTACCCCATCTAGCGCCCCCTACCCCATCTAGCGCCCCCTACCCCATCTAGCGCCCCCTACCCCATCTAGCGCCCCCTACCCCATCTAGCGCCCTACCCCATCTAGCGCCCCCTACCCCATCTAGTGAACCCCCGGTTGATGTGCTGCAGTGTTGTGGTGGTCACGTCCAACGGGCAAACAGCAGCCGGCGCCATGTTAGCTCGGACAACAGCCTGAGTCTCCACGGCGCGTTGGTTGACGGGTCGGGCAATCGTGCGACGGATCAGGCCGGGCTTTGCTCGCCGCTTGGGTAAACACGGCCTCAGTGTTCGCGCGCCACAAAAGCGTCATTTATCGGGCGCGAGGATTTCTTTGCCCCCTTGTACAACGCGGCACCCCCGCGGCTTTCATGCCTCGCCACCCCACCGCCCCGTCCCCTGCTGGCGTACGTGCTGATCTTTCGATCTCGAGGCCTCCAGTCGGAACGAAAGGGGGCTGAGGGGGGGGGGCTGGGGAAGTGTGTGTGGCTGGGAGGGGGGACTTTGTTTTTTTGGGGGGGTGGTAGCAGGGAGCCGGTCTAAAGTTAGTCACGGCGGGGCTGTCTGGGAGAGGCGATGTGAAGGCTGGAGTTGTACGGCGGTGATAAGAAAGTTCAGCGGAAAACAACAGAAAAATGTGTCGGTGCGTGTGTATGTGTGCAGAGTGTGTGTGTGTGTGTGAGCTAGAATGGATATAACCTGACAATATTGACCTCCATGCGTGCCATAAAAATAATGATTTAATACTGGATCTCTTAGATATTGTACACAAAATACTGTCTTGTCTCTAACATTCTTTAAGCTGACGTCACCCCCTCACTGCCAGTCAGTGTTGTTACTCCCCCACTCCCCCCAGCCCGTGTTGTTACTCCCCCACTCCCCCCTAGCCCGTGTTGTTACTCCCCCACTCTCCCCAGCCCGTGTTGTTACTCCCCCAACCCCCCCCCCAGCCCGTGTTACTCCCCCACTCCCCCCACAGCCCGTGTTGTTAGTTCCCAACTTCCTTACCCGCGGCGCTCTCAGATAACAAGGGGGAGATAAGCGGACTAACGGATGTTTACCCAGCGCGGGGGATCACGCAATTAAAACAGCACCTGGGGGAGCTCCACCGCTTGTTTGTTCCACTCGACGCCCCGACTCGTACCACGTGCACACACCCCCGGCAATCCATTTTTTTACACTCTTTCATACAGGTCGGGCTTATCTTCCCTTGGCTGACGATATAAGAAAGAAAGAGGAGAAAAAAAAAGTCCGCTAAGGACGAATCCCCCCTTCACCTTGACTGTCTGCGCGCGGAGGGATTCCTGGCTGAATTGTGTGCACGACCACGGCAAGGGTTCAATAGCCGAGGGCGTATAATTGATAGATTAGGGCAGGGCGCGGTGTGGGGAAGGGGAATTTCCAGGCATGTGTCGGTATCCCAGATAGAACTGATTGGGGAGGGGGGATTATGGGAACACACCCTGACATTCCTTACCTCTCCGTCTCGCAAGATTTACCTGTTAAGCAAGAAATAAAATATAATGACTTTAACAAAATACAAAAAGCAAAAAAACTTGCAAAACATTTTCTCCGTTGAAAAAATTGAACCCCGTTGTATCTTCATACCCAACTGCAACAAATGAACTTTCTACCCTTATAGATTCAGAGGTGAGCCAACCTGGCTCCAACAATTCTACGCTCCTAAAACAGTGGAGACGATCGATTTCAGACAAATTTTGATCACATGACGTCACACCCCTTCCCCGCGCTGGGTAGATAAGCTATAAGCAACGTCTGCTGTAACATACCCGCCCTCGCCAAACGTTCAAACTTTATGCGGGGCTGGTTGATGACACAGCTTACCACCCCACCCTCCACACACACCTCACCCACCCCCAGTACTTGTCACTCCGCCACCACCCGTCGGTTCATCCAGTGTATGACAACCAACGGGCAGACCAGCGCCGTCACCGTACGCCTCCAACAACAAACTTTTTTTCCCTTTCTAAACCCTCGTCCAATCTCTGGTCTATGTAACTACTTCAAAAGATCGCTCGCAGTGTGTCGTCTCATCAGCAAGGATTCTTATGTTCCCGGGTTCAAGGGACCACCAAGGAAGGTGGCGAGGCCTTGTGTTGTTATTGGGCTTAACATCGCCGCGCAGTTCAGCCGAGGCGAAGACGCGAGTCAGGGGATGTTAACGATGGGGTGTTCAACCATCGGGGAGGGAGTGAGGGCCAAAACGAGAGTCATAAGAGGTTATCCATAAAGAACAGTGTACGTATAGTGAGGCGAGGTCAGGGTCGTCTTGTTTATGAAAGTGTAATGGAGTTGACGGTTGTAAAAAAAAATAAAAAAAATTCAAAATTTCAAAAGAAATATTGTTTCAATTTTTATGAATATTTATGGGTAAAAAATCATTGATTTCAAAGGGAGTACACAGTATACGTAGAAAAGTAACTACACCTTTGAAAGAACCCAGCAAAACTATTCATTTGGAAACGAAACTGCTTGATGCTGATATTTATTTACCTCCCAATTTACACCAGAGTAGTACAATAATTTGATGACGTCAAATTTGGGCGTCATTTTGCAGCCGCAGTTCGCCATCAAACGATAAAATATTACAGCATCACTACCATCGCTAAAATCCATTGATAACAACTGCAAAGAATGTCTAGAGCATTTTAATTCATACTTCCGGCTTCCACCCCTCCATGACGTCGCCTCTGGACGTACGCAACCCCTCCACCCCGAAGTCCACATTCAGTGCCTCGACTCGTATCTCAATGGCCCCCAACAGATGTATCTCTATACTGGTTACCCTCGCGGTTCGCTGCATGTGTTCTATCCCTCGATACGGCCTCGTTACATTATTGGCCCGAATCTGAGTTCGCGAGTCTGGCTCTAGTGCATACCCAGCGGCAAGTGGGAGTTAATTACTGCACCGCCGTTTGTATCCGAGGTCGTCATTCCCCAGTGATCTCCCCTGCATATGGCAACGCCAATGTTTTTTGTGTTTTTTTTTATTTAAACAAAAAACTTCATCCACCCCGAAAGCATAGTGTCCTAAGTCCAGAATATGTACGCTTATAAACAGAACTATTAGCTATCCCTAGATCGATCTGCTTAGTCACATCGTCATGAGAGTCAGTGCTGTTTTGGCTGACCCGGAGTCAGTGCTGTTGTGGCTGGCATGGACTCAGTGTTCTTGTTGGCTGGCATGGAGTCAGTGTTCTTGTTGGCTGGATCGCAAATGTTTGTGACTCACTGTCTGTCACGTGGTACGCGATGAACTGTCACGATCAAACGTGGAGTTAACATGTTACTTACAATAAAATCATTAGACCATGAGACTCACTCTGACCACACGAAATCAGTTCCGGTCAGTGCTGAGACCAACCGTAAGAAAAAGTTACCTCATAGACATACACCTTCACCGCAGTTGAATACTTTTCTAATGGCTGTAAGCTTTACTCTTGCGAGATTCTCGCTCCGACATTCTCGTAAACTCTCTTAAAGGAAGCACCCAATCCAGGGACAACCCGAGATTACTGGGACGCATGTTTTTACGATGCAGACGACACAGACCCGGGTGTACAGCCCCTTTGTCTCCCAGTGTTATTCCCCTTGTTTTGAGCCGTCCGTCTCCCTGTCTTCCAGATCCGTCTCCAACCCCCCCTCTCCACTTCCCTCCCTCGCCCACCTCCAAGTCCGCCTCCTTCCTTCCGCCCCATTCCCACCCCTCCGCCACACCGTCTGTTTTGGCCCTCCACCATGGCGTCGTTGTTTATATCCCCAAGCTTATGTCACGCGAGACATTAACCGCAGCACTGCCATAAACTGCAGCCGTGCAAGGGCGGAGGTTTCATCTTGGACAAAAACATTTTAAAATTTATGACGTCATGCGCAAAGTTTCTTTTCTCCGCCCAGGCCAACAGATGAAGATACGTTGTATCCAACAAACGCTTGATGACGTCACTGTCCAACGTGTTTGTTTGTATACAACAAAAGCTTGATGATGTCGTTTCCTTCGTGTTTGTACCCAACAAACGCTTGTGGGCTTGTGGGCCTGTCCACTGAAACAGCTTTCAGGTGTTCCTGTTTGTATTTCTCGTGAAAAGTCGAGTCCCTTATTAAATAAGGAGCTTGGACTCGACGAGTTGATTCGGAGATAGTGACTGTAGGAATTGTTTAGCCAAACCGGAGTAAGACCCAACACCATCTCTTGACAGTTGGCATGTTTTTCTTTCAAGGCGTTGTCTTTTCATGGCGGAAATCTATTAATAGATGTATCCGGGTATTCAGCTGGAACAATTTCATTCAGCTATTTATCAAATATCCGGATAGTCGACTTGACAATGACAAAATCTTGTTTACAACTTTCTTGTACTAATAATTTGCAAGCTTATTGTAAGTAACTTCTATATTTTATGCTCAAAACATAATTCTAGGAAAAGTGTGTCTTAAAATAGTAACATAACGTCACTGAGATAGAAGGTATTTCCTGTCTGAGAAAGGACAAACCTTATACCATAGCCATAGAAAAGGTTTTGTGTCGCGGTGTGAGGAAGGTCTGCAATCAGGGGTTTGGGCGTTTTTCTTTGCATTGAAGGGGCGGGGGCGTGGAACGGAAAATCATGTAGACCTTTCAGTCTTGCTCGTGGGGAAACGAAAATGGCGATTCCCGGGACGTGCCGAGGGCGAAAAATCCATCAAACGACTCCTACTGAGCCCCGGAAGTTTCCGGAGGACACGGGAGACCGGAGATGTCGCGACGGCTGTTTGGTAAATTACCACCTCACCGCCGCCCACCCACCCGCCACGTTGTAAAGTCGGTCGGCAGCGGCAGCCCTCCTCGCCGGCAGATTGACTCGGATTACCAAACCTGTTTGGCTTGACTCCACTGGGGGGTTGGAAATGCCAGTCCGTGTGGGTGTGCGTGTGTCAGTCTGTGTGCGTGTGTCAGTCTGTGTGCGTGTGTCAGTCTGTGTGCGTGTGTCAGTCTGTGTGGATGTGCGTGTGTCGTTCGTGTGTTCTCGCTGATATGTGGTGGATAGAATGAAGGAATCCGCCAAAGCCCTCTATGGAAAGGACTCGAGCAAAACGCTGTTAAGGGAAATTCTAATAATAAAATATAGTATCGTGAGGACCGGGACATTTTAACATAAGATCAAGGGACAGGGACATTCTAATGTAGGATCATACGCACTGAGATGGAACAAACAGTATGGTATTTTATATCAAAAGATTTGTGACTTCTATAAAATAAGAATTTCCCTCTAGTTGCAGTGGTCTTGATTTTTCTTTGCCATGAAAGTACGATTGTACTACATGTAGTTCTATTGCTGCAATGAAAGTAACATTCTACTACATGTAGTTCTATTGCTGCAATGAAAGTAACATTCTACTACATGTACTTCTATTGCTGCAATGAAAGTAACATTCTACTACATGTACTTCTATTGCTGCAATGAAAGTAACATTCTACTACATTGGACTACATGTACTTCTATTGCTGCAATGAAAGTAACATTCTACTACATGTACTTCTATTGCTATTGCTGTTATCTATATAATTGCTTGTAACAAAGGGGGGGGGGACTACTGTACGCGCGTGAGACTGGGCACCGATAGAAATTTTCAATGACACGCTCATAACCGAAGACATAATTGCAGCTGGCTGATGAAATGGTTTTGTTGTGTTAAGTTTATAACTTATTTGCTGTCTGCATTGCAAGTCTTACTCTTGGGTTACAAATACCGAGAGCTTGCGTACTCCTGGAATATAAGATAGAAGCACTAAAACTAAAATGCGCTCGTGTAGTTATGACGTCAACGTGAAGCCGATTCTATCACTCGTTTCTCCACCCCATATTTACCACACTTGCCCTCCTCTCGGAAAGGATAAGAAAACGTACCCATGTACCAGTCGGCCAGCACACCGCAGTGAGCACTCGTGAAGACCGCAGCTCACATCTGGCACGGTAACCAACACCCCGGAGGTTGGGGAGGGGGGAGTAGGGGCGAAGAACTCCAACGAAACGTGAAAATGACAAGAACTGTCTCCCGCGAGGTGTCGGGTGTCGGTGCCTCCCTTGCCCTCCCCACAACTTAACTAGTTTTGCAGACGTTTGGAACGCCCATGTCTTGAGCGGCTCGCAGAAACCTCAAAACTTAAAATGTAAGGAAACCTTCCAAATTTTTCAAACCAGTTTTTAATGTGGCCCTCGGTGTTGTCTCGGCTGTGGCGCCTGGATTAAACTCGGCTGACAAGGCGGCTATGGGGGCATCACTCGCCAAATCTTCCCGGTGGATTACTTTGTAATCCTATGTAAACTACAAATTAACATGAAATCAGTAGAATTTCGGTTACATGTAAATGGGCTTTCTCTAATAGACTTTAGGGTTTTCTCGAATAGTATCATGGGCTTTCTCTGATTGTATCGTGGGATTCCTCTAATAATACATATTAATTAAACAACAATAATGAACGAAGACTATATTTCTAAACTTAATTAAAAAAAAATTTATATACATTTTCACGTAATCATTTATATTTTTCACTTTTAGTTTCTAGAGAAGTTTTTATTGAGCCCGTAATTTAGTTACGGTCGTTTTCAAAAGGCTTGACAAAAAACTGATCGAAATAAACGTTTCTTTTTACAATGAAATCTATTTAAACAGCCGCCCAACAGCCATTGAGAGATACCCGGCTGTACGGAGGGCTGTTTGGCCTCAGCTGTACGACACGCCGTTAACTTTGATTTGCATGTGTCATCAAATCGCTTCTAGTCGGTGAGAGAAATCCATTGTGTGTTTTCAGCCGAGACTCCGTTCACGAGTTTTTGTTTTATTTAAAATATCCGCAAATAGCGAGGGAAGGACGTGAGGTAAAAATGCTTGAGATGCACTGCTCGCGCCTGACACCGCCAAGCCGAAGGTTTATTGGGGAATGATCATATCCTGACAGTGTGGGGCTGTGCATTCGTGCGACTTCAATATTTTATGAGGCAAATGTCCCTCGCCGTGGACGCCTTTTCAAATCTTCCATTTTCATATCCGCTTTCGTTATTTATTTATGACCGCCGATCACGTTACAGCGCCCGGACATTTCACATGTTTGCCAGCGTGTATGTATTACAGCACCCGGACATTTTATGTGTTGTCTGGTGTGTATTACCGCCCGGACATTGCCTGGATCTTCTTTGCGTTACGCCTTATTTACGTTCCATCATGCCCCCACCCCCCGTGTCAATGCACAGCGGTCACTGAATTTCTCAGATATATTAGCGTGTTGGCATTAGTACACATAGCGTGTTAGAATTTGTACACATTCCCCCTTCAGTGTTAGCATTACTATTGATTCAGCTGCCTAAATTATACCCTAGACTTGTAGTTGTTTTGTGTCATCAGACTAAGACTGTTGGAATACATTTGTAGTTGTTTTGTGTCATCAGACTAAGACTGTTGGAATACACTTGTAGTTGTTTTGTGTCATCAGACTAAGACTGTTGGAATACATCATTTCAATCGTCGTAGTTGCTCGTCTTACTTACACCTTTCTTCACACAAGTAAATAAACCCTCAAAGCTATTTGTGTCCTCTTCATAAACGTCCAACTTTATTTCATTCCTTCCTTCTACTCACTCGAAAGTTGACTTTATTTTCTGCCCTCGTTGCATCCCGACGCTCTCTCGGGACAACCTCGAAAGCATTGTAACTTCCGGTCTCCCGGAATATACTCTGATCGATGCGCATGCGTAGCCCTCATCAGCGATTCAAAGACCGGGCTTATTCGTCATCGACCGCTCCCCCTTCTCCCTTTCATCCGCGCTCTCTCTCTCTCTCCATCTCCCCGTCCTTCCCATGTGTCTTTCATCCCCCCTCCTTTCCCCCGCCCTGCATCAATAACAAGTGCTTTTAATTCCACTGCCAAATTGCGTTTGTAATGAGTTGAGCTGTTCAAATCCCTGCCCCCCCCCAACCACCCCACCCCCAACCCCCCAGCCCCCCCCCCAACGGGCCCAAGTACTCTTCTGACAATGCTGAAGAATTTAACTATAGTTAGTTTGAAAGTGCCCGAACCGCGATAACCTCTGCCCGGGGGGAAGTCAACCCCTTTTCTTGGGGCAATGCCTGCCCCTTGACCGGGGGGCAATGCCACCCCCTTGTTAGTAGTTAACTTAAGTCACAAATATTGATTGGCATGACATATCAGTTGCACCAGCGCCCCCCTCCCCACACTCACACACGACACCAGTGGTTTCTTTGGTCCAGTAATCTCAGTCCATCTTAAATCTGATCATGTTGGTCATCGTTTCCAGTGCCCAGCTCGGTAGCCAGCGGACCTGTAGTTGGTAGCCAGTGGCCCTGTAGTTGGTAGCCAGCGGACCTGTAGTTGGTAGCCAGTGGCCCTGTAGTTGGTAGCCAGCGGCCCTGTAGTTGGTAGCCAGTGGCCCTGTAGTTGGTAGCCAGTGGCCCTGTAATTGGTAGCCAGTGGCCCTGTAGTTGGTAGCCAATGGCCCTCTATTATGTAAGACTTTAACAATGCTCTTTGTGTCTCCGCAGACCCGCAAGGGAGAGAAGCGAAGAATCCCCAACGGGGAGAGGAAGCCACGCAAGCCGAGCAGCAATTCCTCCAATGCCAGCACGGATAGTCACGCGGCCGGGGCCTTCCGGCCCGTAGGCAGCGGCACAATGGCGACCAATCTCAATGCTTCGGGGAACTCTCAAACCAAAGCGGAAGCCAAGCGTCAGATGGGTGACAAGTTCAAGATGGGGGATGGAACGCTGCAAAGGTGACTTGGTTGTTGTGGTTGTTTTTATTGAAACTCCGAGAAGAAAAAGGATTTTTTTGAGAACGAAATCAATCTTTCATTTGAAACGTTTGTTACTGAGGTAGCACAGTTAGGAATTGTAGCAATCAATGGGCGAGGTTGAAATGCATTACACTATAGCCATTGATCTGGTTTTACACTATGGCCATTGATCTAGTTTTACACTGGCCATTGATCTAGTTTTACACTATGGCCATTGATCTAGTTTTACACTGGCCATTGATCTGGTTTTACACTGGCCATTGATCTGGTTTTTATACTATGGCCATTAATCTGGTTTTTATACTATGGCCATTAATCTAGTTTTACATTATGGCCATTAATCTAGCTTTACAATATGGCCATTGATCTAGTTTTATACTATGGCCATTAATCTGGTTTTACACTATGGCCATTAATCTAGCTTTACACTATGGCCATTGATCTAGTTTTATACTATGGCCATTGATCTAGTTTTACACTATGGCCATTGATCTGGTTTTACACTATGGCCATTGATCTAGTTTTACACTATGGCCATTGATCTAGTTTTACACTATGGCCATTGATCTAGTTTTACACTATGGCCATTGATCTAGTTTTACACTATGGCCATTGATCTAGTTTTGCACTATGGCCATTGATCTAGTTTTACACTATGGCCATTGATATAGTTTTACACTTTCGCCATTGATCTAGTTTTGCATTGGCCATTGATCTAGTTTTGCACTGGCCATTGATTTGGTTTAACACTATGGTCATTAATCTGGTTTTACACGGGCCATTGATCTGGTTTTTACACTATGGCCATTGATCTAGTTTTACACTATGGCCATTGATCTGGTTTAACACTATGGCCATTGATCTAGTTTTACACTATGGCCATTGATCTGGTTTTACACTATGGCCATTGATCTAGTTTTACACTATGGCCATTGATCTGGTTTTACACTATGGCAATGAGAAACCTACTGTCCGTTTCGTCTTTGGGTAAAAGAAAGTCACTAACAATCAGGACTGAAGCATAAAAAGAAGCTTATTTAAAATAGTATTCTGTCTGATTTAGGTTCAGTTAATGAATCCGTACAAGAAGAACAAAGTAAGACTTATGTGCAACACATTTTATCATATTTGTTTGTTTCTCCTACTTGCAGCCCCACGAAGGAGACCAGTGCCAATACTACGTCAAAATCAGTTGTTTCCATGACAACCAGTCAACGCCCATCCAGTCTCAACACATCAGAACACCACGCCAAACCAAAGATGAACGGCACATCCACCACCGCACCGACATCGCCTTCAACAGCATCGGATCTAACACCATCCTCCAGCGCCACAACGTCGGCTTCCGCGGCACACCACCAGTCCAGCGCCTCTTCTGTCCCCGTGGCACCCCACCAGTCCAGCGCCTCTTCTGCCCCCGCGGCACCCCACCAGTCCAGCGCCAGCACACCCAACAAACCCCACACCTTCCCTACCCACCTCAGCCTGGCTGCCACATTTCCCTCCCCAGCAACAAGTCTGTTCATGTTGTCACCACAGATGGCGCACTGTCTCCCCGCCATCCCCACCTCAACGCCAGGGGTCACTTCCTTTGTGGACAATGTCCATCCGTCTTTCCATGGTGCTTCCAGTAATGTCGAGAACGTCCAGATGCTGAGTCCAAATCTCCCACTCAGTGACCAGGCCCACACTCCATCGGGCTCTGAGTCTGACCACAACACAGAGGGTCAGCATGACACTGACCACAGCTCTGAAGGTCAGCATGACACTGAAGGTCACAACGACATGGACGAGGACACCAACAACTGCAGCAGCGAGCACGACGATGACGACAGCTCTGATGCCAACCTGGACGAGGACAGTGAAGACGAGTCTGAGGATCCTAATAAAACCATTGACAACCTAGTGCCAGCCACAGACAACCCAGTGCCAGCCACAGACAACCCATTTCCAGCCACAGACAACCCATTTCCAGCCACTGAGGAGAAGGCGTTCATCAAGGACGAGTGCACTGCTAACCAGGACTCTGAACACAATGTAGAAAAACACGTTTTGAAAGAGAAATGTGAGAACCACTCCCCAACAGACCAGGAGAAGGTCACGGAAGACCAAGTCAAGGTCACTGAATTGATGGAAGTCACCGATCTTTCTGTGCCCAAGGACCGCCAACCTGGTGCCCCGGAAACCCCATCAGAAAACGCCAACCCAAGATCTTCACCATCTCAGCCGCCGGCCTTCACCTTTGCCTCCGTGTCCAGTGGCCAGCCATTGTCTGTGGCCACCACAAACGTCAAGTCCGAGCACATATGGGTCCCACCAAAGCTGTCCCCTCACAATGGGGACGAGCACATCTACCGGGCACTCAACCACTGCCCGCCCTCAAGGTCACCTTCACAGAGGTCACACCACCAGGACAGTAACGGCAAGGGCGAGCACTCCCATTCCTCGGCCCCTAGCAGCCGAGACTCGGACAAGGCCCATAGTTTAAAAAGAAGCCCCGCCTCCGAACATATCCAGAAGTTTGAGAAAGAACACAGTCAGCATCACATCAAAACGGAAATTCCCACACCTAAAGGATTCCACAGCATTGATCGTCATCTGAATCACCAAGGGGAAACCCCCAAGAAAGAACTCTCAGAGTCAACAAAACACGGCGTCTCATTGGAGGATAAAAATAGCCGCGAAAGAGAGGAGCGTCATAAGCAGAGGGTGAGAGAAGAAAGAAACAGAAAAGATCGGGAGAGAGAGGAGAGACGGGAGAGGGATAGGAGGGAGGAAAAGGAGGCGGAGAAAAGGAAACACGAGGAGAAGGAGAGGAGAGAAAAATCTCAGTCAGACAACAACAAGCAGGACAGGTCTAGTGCGACCCCTGTGACCCCAGCAATGGACCCCTCCAGGAGACCCACTGGGGGCGTGGCAGATGCAGCAGCTTTCAGTGACTACATGAGGGTTTTAGCAGCTGGACACGGTCACACCTTCAACATGTGAGTCTCTAACTATCTCTTTATATCTCACCTTCAACATGTGAGTCTGTAACTCATCTCTTTATATCTCCATCAACACGCCTGGCTAGATCATCGTTTCTCTTTATCCCCTACTGTCTCATTATCCCCTAATGTTCCTGAGTTATTCTCATCAGATAATCACATTTTCTGTGTTCACTGGCCTGGAACCATCGTTATTGTTCCCCTGCCAACTAGGTGTGGGATCGAACCCCCACCTTTAGACGCCTTGGTGTAACAGGTTGGCTTCCTGGCCAACCGACTCCGTCCCCCCCCCCTAGACGCCTTGGTGTAACAGGTTGGCTTTCTGGCCAACCGACTCCGTCCCCCCCCCCACTTTAGACGCCTTGGTGTAACAGGTTGGCTTCTAGGCCAACAGACTCCCCCAATATTTTAGCGCCCCTTTGTTAGGTCATGCAACTCGAGATAGCCCAGTGGTTTAATGGGCGAGGCCCATATTTATGAATAATAATTTATCATAGTGGGGGAGGGGTGCGTGGCTGTGTATGAGTTACGGGCTGTGATAGCAACTGACGGGGGCGTGGAGTGAACTGGGAGTAAAAGGGAGAAAAGTATATGAAACCCCCTCAGTATAAAGAAAAATTGCCATTTTGTGCGGGTGCTAGTATTGGCTGTGGACAGTTTGGTTAAATGACGTCATCACCAGCTGGAGCAGGTCATTTCAAGTACCAGTTCTAATGGCCGCCATGCTGATTATCTATATTTAAATGAGTGTGCGTTAGGGGTGCGCCCATCAACAAGAGTACTGGGGGGGGGGAGCAGCAGATCAGAGCGCATCACGGTACGCAATGTAGCGGGTCGGGCAAGGTTAACTCAGGATATCAATAAAAGGTTTACTAAGCTACAAAAGATTAAATATATGATTTTGGAGAATTTGTATCATCAAGTATATCGGTGTTGTATCATCAAGTATATCGGTGTTGTATCATCAAGTATATCGGTGTTGTATCATCAAGTATATCGGTGTTGTATCATCAAGTATATCGGTGTTGTATCATCAAGTATATCGGTGTTGTATCATCAAGTATATCGGTGTTGTATCATCAAGTATATCGGTGTTGTATCATCAAGTATATCGGTGTTGTATCATCAAGTATATCGGTGTTGTATCATCAAGTATATCGGTGTTGTATCATCAAGTATATCGGTGTTGTATCATCAAGTATATCGGTGTTGTATCATCAAGTATATCGGTGTTGTATAATTAAATGAATTTATTGCTCACTGTGATTTGGTCGCCATTCTCGTAATTCAACTTTTTGGATTCTCTGGATTGGTTTCAAATAATTGTCTCTACCAAATGGTAAATTTATTTATTAAAAAAATCCGTTGCTTGACGATCGTAAATAATGTTGGTATTCCATTGGTCCACGTGCCCTTAGTCAGTAAATGTATAACATATAAAATATATAAACAGGGTATTAGTTAGCCTGACAGGACGTAACACAACAGCGAACGTTTCGACAAAGAGCCTTCCTCAACGAACAAATAGTACACAAATAAAACGAATATAACGAAAGAATAAAAAAAACTTAGCAGCGGTGAAATCCAATTAGTTCAGTAGAGATATGTCCATATAGGCACAACTTTGAACACCGCCATGTGTGGGTGTTTGGTGTTAAAATCAGTTTCCACCCAGATTTAACCACATTATGGTAGCTCAACCAACTTGACTGTTTAACAACTAACTAACCTGACCAATTTTGTCCCCTGTCTAGGCCGGCAACACCCACTTACATGACGTCATTGTTTCAACTCAGACCAACGGAAACGCCCCTGCCGTCCCACCTCCTGCACCACCTCAGTGCATACGGACCACAACTCAGTGGGCTGGCCAAGGACCAGCTGTTGTACCAGACCGCAGCGGGAGGCGTCCCCAACTACAGCCACGCCTCACTGGCCCAGCTCCACCCACTGTTACAGAGGCAGTACGCCCAGCCGACCCTGGCCGACTACCAGCGATCTCTGGCCGCAGCGTCATACCCCTGGGCCTCCGCCTACCCTTACCTCATACCAGACATGGCGGCGGCATCATCCTCTTCAGTGGCCGCTGCTGTAGCTGCGGCTGTAGGTGCCAAGCGTCACTCATCAGAGATGGAGGCCGCCATGGAATTAAATGCAAAACGCATGAGGTAACTGACTGCATTAGAGGCTGTAGATCTAGTTATAGACATGTGATGAACAAATACACCATGAGGTAACTGGACATTAGTGGCTGTAGATCTAGTTATAGACATGTGATGAACAAATACACCATGAGGTAACTGACTGCATTAGAGGCCGTAGATCTAGTTATAGACATGTCATGAACAAATACACCATTCCTATGGTCTGTACCTGAAAAACTTTGTCTATGTTTAGAAGACATGCATACTACAGAAGACATTTATTGAAATGCCAGACAAATTTAAAAGACTTTTCAAGAAGACTTGAATGTAGAAGTCATTTATTAAAGACATTTTGTTTCTTTCAATAGGTTGGAAAACAGACCACAAGAATATTCATCACCTTGGGAATACTTTGCCGCAGCAGCCGCTGCATCTCAACAGCAACACCAGCAGCAGCAACAACAGCAGCAGCAGCGTATCGCCATGGCGCAAGCCGTCCCCTGCGGCCTGGAATCCACAAATGTGGATAAGACAGCAGAGTATCTCCGTAAGCGGTACATGGAGTACGGGCCCCAGGCTGCAGCCTATCTGTCTGCACTCCCGGAGTACGCCAGGCAGATGTATCACTGTGCGTGTGCTGACCACCGCGATGATGACATCCGGATTTGGAATGTGGAGGATGTTTGCAAGTTCCTTAACTCCTTGGAGGGCTGTGGTGTATATGCTGATGTAAGTAACTCAAGTTAGTGATAGTATAAAAAGGCCTTGACATTGCTCTACAAATGCAGACATTCCATTGAACCATGACCAGATGTAGAGTTAGCTTGAGAGTTTCTTAGAGTTTAGTTGTGGATTAATTCATTTTGCTACTCATGATGTGTGCTACGGTTGATGTGTGCTACAGTTGATGTGTGCTACAGTTGATGTGTGCTACAGTTGATGTGTGCCACTGATGATGTGTGACTCTAAGTTTTTCCTTTTCTCTTTTCAGCACTTCCGTGAGCAGCGAGTTGATGGCAGAATTCTGGCTCTACTGACCACTGACCATCTGGTCAAGACTTTGGGAATGAAGCTTGGTCCGGCTGTCTTGTTGGCTGAAGCCATCGCCAAGAAACTTCAGGACATCAGCAAAATGTCAAATTGTGATGCTTGTCGGAGTATAGCGATGAGTCAAGCTATGCACCCCATGGCACTTCCACTTTAGAGATTACTTATGGCACGCCACTTTCGAGATGACTGCCACTAAAGATATGTCTTACCAATAGAGGTATCTATTTACCAATGAAGCTTATTTACATTCAAAAAGGAATATTTCAAAACTCCAAGCCCTACACTTCAGGACTACTGAGTTCAGCTCATCGGTGTGTGACAATCATAGCACAATGATCTAATGGACTCCCGGATACTTCTTTATTTCAATGTGACTTGTGACTTCACTAATGTGACTTGTGACTTCACTAATGTGACTTGTGACTTCACTAATGTGGATTGGGGCAAAGGGACAAGGAACGGAATCATTCCGTCAGTTTGAATGTCCAACTCTGTCAGATCAAATATCTAAAACTCTGCTTGACCAGTGTGAGGATTATCATTGAAAGAGAGGGATTTGCATTGTGTAGCCGTGGGCAGTGAAGATGATATTGGAAGTACAAGGTTAGCTTGTATGTGGCTCATGGGATAGAAAGATACATTTGAAGGGGTCCCAGCATGGACTATGTGATAAAACAAAGGATGCATACATTTATGTAGCTGTGTCTATTAGCTGTTCTAACATGTTGTGTTTATTTGTATAAATATTTCCTAACAATTTAAATTTAGAACTTCCTAAAATTCAATGTGATATCTGAGGGTGCCCTCCCCCATCACTCACACCCTCCCACATCACTTCCTCCCCCTCCCCCCAAAGTCTCAGATTCACTTGGCCTGTACACCTACAGCTTTGTTCACTCTATCGTGTTTTCTCTATATACTGTATATACATTAAAGAAGTTGTTGAGGCAGTGATACAGTAGCTGCTCAGTTGTCACATGTTGTATGTCACATTTTGTCAGTTAGTGACACCAAGCCAGTCAGAGCTGTGTGTGTTAAATATAATATAAATTATAATATTTTAAGTTCATGTCTTAATTGCCTGTTATATATTGGGTGATAGAGTGTAATGGTGACTAGAGTGTAATGGTGACTAGAGTGTAATGGTCACTAAATGGTGTTACTTACATCATGGCACCAGACTGTAATAAAGATGAACGACTTTTGTTTAGGTCTTAATCAGGTTTAATAATCTCCAACTACGAATATATTCCATTTATAACAAAGAATTCGATCTTTGAAAATAGACACTGTAATGGGTTAAAACAATAAGCGGACCCGTGACAGACATAAGGGGGGGGTAGTCTAATATAAACGGGGGGGGGGAGGGGGATGTCTGGCGTTATTTTGAACAGACCAACTTTGAGACCTGCACCACCCCCCCCCCACCTTTTGCCCCACACATCCAAAAGTTGCACAAAAATTAAAATGTCATGTTCAAATGAACATGTTCCTTGTACACACACTTACATACATTATTTCTATTTATTTCAAAGATGATGTACATATTAATCTTGAACCTGCATAAAACGTAGTTAAATTTCATGCCATATTGCTATACCATACATTATGTGAAATCATCATATAGATGTCAAATGTACATATGTTATATAAGATTTTTTCTTTTTGAATGTTTCCAGTTGTAATAAAGTTGCCATGCTATTTAATTGATATTTATAAATGTTCATAAGAGACAAGTGTCATTCAGGACTAAACCTAACCTGCTACAAGGAGGACATTCTTTGTGTCCGCTCTAAATAACTGACCAGCACAATCTGGGTCAAACAGTTTGGCCAAGTGTTGAACCATCATGTCTGTTGATGGTTGACCTACTTTGTTGGTCGAACCTCATTGTGACCTACTTTGTTAGTCAAACCTCATTGTGACCTACTTTGTTGGTCAAACCTCGTTGTGACCTACTTTGTTGGTCAAACCTCATTGTGACCTACTTTGTTGGTCAAACCTCATTGTGACCTACTTTGTTGGTCAAACCTCATTGTGACCCACTTTGTTGGTTACCCTCATTGTGACCTACTTTGCTGGTTAACCCTCATTGTGACCTACTTTAATAGCAGGCAAGTGGCTGTGACCCCCCACTCCAGTATTCTGTCATTTTGATTGAATGATTGTTTTAAAATGATTGTGTTCCTTCATGATTGTTATTGATGCTTGTTTGATCCCCCCAATGCCCACAAAACATTTCTTCCCATTTATTGATTTAAATTTCATAATAAACTTATGATTGTGACAAATTTACCAATGTCTTTCTCTTGTATAATAAATGTTATGTTAATGTTAAAGTTTTGTTGTATTTCAGCGGGTTTTTTACTAGTGTGTAAGAAATAATTGTTCTATAATCAGTTTTATTTTGTGGAAATAGGGTGTTATAGCTTTAAATGGTCTTTTGTTCTCTTGTCAATTTAGTTTAAAAGAACACCTTCTAGAATCTTCCATACACAAATCTCAACTGTAATAGTAATACATAAGATGAGGTGTGATGCACCATGGGATTTCAAATAAAAAATTTCAATAAATCCTTGATGTATATTACACACATACATCATATCACAGATTGCTGGTACACATTGATGTAAAATTTAAGAAGTACACAAGGATGTACATGGTAACAAGTAGATATGAATGTACATGCTAACAAGTACACATGAATGTACTTGTGTAAAACTGAAGGCTCATAACAAGACAATATTTGAGAGCATTCGTTCTCTTTCAATTAAAACACTGTTGTTAATTAAGTTGAAATGCCAATCTTTAAGTCTGTACAAGTGCACTTCCTATTACACACCACACACAACACACTTCCTATTACACACCACACACAACACACTTCCTATTACACACCAAACACAACACACTTCCTATTACACACAACACACTTCCTATTACACACCACACATAACACACTTCCTATTACACACAACACACTTCCTATTACACACCACACACAACACACTTCCTATTACACACCACACACAACACACTTCCTATTACACACAACACACTTCCTATTACACACCACACACAACACACTTCCTATTACACACAACACACTTCCTATTACACACCACACACAACACACTTCCTATTACACACCACACACAACACACTTCCTATTACACACCACACACAACACACTTCCTATTACACACCACACACAACACACTTCCTATTACACACAACACACTTCCTATTACACACCACACACAACACAATTCCTATTACACACAACACACTTCCTATTACACACAACACACTTCCTATTACACACCACACACAACACACTTCCTATTACACACCACCCACAACACACTTCCTATTACACACCACAAAAAACACACTTCCTATTACACACAACACACTTCCTATTACACACCACACACAATACACCTCCTATTACACACAACACACTTCCTATTACACACCACCCACAACACACTTCCTATTACACACAGCACACTTCCTATTACACACCACACACACCTGTCACAACAACACACTTCCTATTACACACAACACACACCACCCACAACACATTTCCTATTACCACCCACAACAGGTTCCCCCTCCCCCTAACTTTCCCCCAGTGCACAGATCCACAACTCGACCAAGTTCGGCAATGATGTAATGAAAGTGCAGGAAGTAGCCACACCACAATATAGGAAATGGGGCCACTTGGTGACGCGAGTTTTGTGAGGGCCAGACACGTGAGTCAACCCTCCCCCGCCCCTCGCGTTGGCCACGTGCTCTCATTAACAACATAACACCATGTAGTGGACACAATAACACCATGTAGTGGACACAATAACACCATGTAGTGGACACAATAACACCATATAGTGGACACAATAACACTATATAGTGGACACAATAACACCATATAGTGGACACAATAACACCATATGGGACACAATAGTGGACACAATAACACCGTTTGGATCAGTGGTTCCCAAACTTTTTTGACCCACTGACCCCTTTTATAGTCAAAACTTCCCCACGGACCCGCAAGTGAAAAAACTATATAAATGCATAGTATAAAAATTACTAATCCAAAAAGCAACATTTATTTGAAGCATTTATTGAAATTATAACTTTTGTTTAAAATAAAATTGGAAAAAAATAATAACATCGATAAACGTGCGATTTTATGAGTGTATTTATGACCGACTCTATGTTTGTTACTAGCAACTGCAAATCCCAACGAGCAGTGGCGTCACTAGGGGGTGTGGTGGGGGCGGGCCGCCCCGGGTGACACAATCACAAGGGGTGACACCAAACGTAACATTCTATATGTTCCCGTTATCTGGCACTTAAAAATTCAGAGGAGTTCTATGGGGTAAGTCTTGAGGGGGTGACACCATGAGCTACCGCCCCGGGTGACACCAACCCTAGTGACGCCTCTGCCCACGAGCACCAATTTCTTATAGGTTTCTGATTTTTATGTTGAGGTTCACAGCGGCACTGAATCTTTGTTCTACCCAATGGAAAGACGGTAAAGCAGTCAACAACTTCTGTACAATAACTCGTAATGCAGGCTATATAAATTGGGCTGTACATTGACCCAAAATGCAAGATGTAAAATTGAGATCTGATTTTGTAACCAGAAATTGTAGTATCCTAGTTCAAACATTGGTTTAAGTTCCTCATTTCAATAAGCTGCTCCAGTATTAGTATGAATTCATCTGTGTTTGGGATCTGAGCTAGTCCACGCGCAAAAGGGTTCAACACCCAGTCGGGAATATCCAAGTGAAGAATTTCTTCAAATCTTTGGTTGAGGTCTGCGTGAAGAACTGTTAAGTTTTGACAGTAGTAGGCCAGCAAATCTTTATCTCCATTTTTGCAATTTCAAAAGATTTGGAAACTGAGAACATTCTCCTGTTCCTAAGTTTTGTTTGTACAGAAAAACGTTTGCAACAAACCAGATAGTATACTTTTGATTAAATTTAATTGCTTTACTTGTACTTGTAGTTTCAAATTAGTTTCTTTAAAGTTGGTAAATAAATCATTTATTAAGGATATGTCATTTTTTGAGTTAATTGTGTCGCAAATCATTGTCTTTGTTTTCCAGGAATTCCAACACTGAATCAAAGAGAGCATAAATCGATTTAAATAAGTACTTGTTGATAACCAACGTACTTATGTGTGAATAAGTAAACGATTATAGGCTTCTTCATTTGTCCAAACAATGTTGAGTAAATAATCTCTCATTGAAGGCATTCCTTCTGATTTTATTAACTGCTCTAATGACATTATCTAGTGATCCATACAAATTCCACTAAATTTTGCGAATAAATGATGTGGATGATGGTACAATGTACTAAAAATACATTCCCTTCAGCTTGTTTTAAGTATGCCAGAAAGTCAAGGGTATTGCTTTAACTTGAAAAAATCTTTTTAATTCAGTTAATAACGTTTCTCCTTTCGTATCTGTTTCCAAACATTTAGCCATACTTCAAATATTCAACAACACTGTATTGTCGGCATTGTTTCTTTGGCTCACTCAGTGCTGGATCTTGCAAAACAAGCTATAGCTTAGGGCCTCCGCCTTCTTGGAGGTCCCCGAAACTTTTTTTCCAGATTTGGCACTGACATAGAATATCTGGACTTCAAAAGGGCCCCTTTATCTCAAATAGCTTAGGGCTCTATCAAGTCTAAATCCAGCCCTGGGCTCACTCATTCTCTTACTCTTATCTATGGTAACAAACCACTGTTAATAATAATTAACATTTTCAATGGAATGCTACAGTAAAGCACTATGGAAAAAAATATTTGATAGGATACAATTTAGATAAATATAACTTCCTGGCACATCGAAAAATACCCTACCTTGCAACCCTCGTAGATTCAAGTTAAAAACTTGTATTTTGCTGACCTACTTATTGGAATTCCGCATTTCTTATGCATCAAGCTAGACCTTTCAACAAACCAAGTACTTTGATTGGTTATAGTTGTAGAAATAACCTCAGTTCTACAACCTTTTCTAGGTAAAACAACATTGTACTCCATGACTGATAGCACCTAAGATAGTATTTAATCAGTTGAAAATATACTATTTTATTTATTATTTATTTTAATTTCCATAATAATAAAAATTGATCAGTTTTATTATTTTATATTAAACTTTGCGCGGACCCCCTGACGCTGTTCAGGGACCCCCAAATCAATTTTAATTTTCCACGGACCCCCTGAATGGTACCAGGGACCCCTGGGGGTCCGTACGGACCACTTTGGGAACCACTGACCAACTAACTCATGACGTCATTTGAGAGATAGGACAAAAGCGTCTTATAGGACAATATCGAGTTACGATGGCCTTGACATTTGAAGACTATGTCACAAGCCTGCCAACCATTCCAATTTTTCCGGAATTATACATATTTTTTTACCCCTGATTCCGAAATTGCGACAAGACCTTTAAAATTCCGATTGTTATAAAAAAATATATAAGTGCCAAAAAAATAATTTATAAACATTTTAAAAAAATAATAATAAAAGTCGAGTATGACAGGAAGTGACGTGTTTTGATGATGCCACGTCCTAGGTTTTTTTTTCTTTTTCTGTCCCCTTCAGGGTCCCCAGGAAGGGGGCAAAACTATCGCGATTTTCGAGACTTTATAAATGTCTTATTCCATCATTTGAAATTACAAACATTGATAAATAATAGCCAAGTTATGGAATTAAGTATTATATTTTATATATCTTACCTTACACTTAAAATGTGTGTACATTTAACTAGAACCAAAAATGTTGGTTTTAAAAATTGTGACAATTTTTTTATTTATTTAAAGTACACCGATGTCACATTATTTCCTTTTCCGAGTTGTGTCAAAATTAAACAATTTGGCAACATCGATTTTTGCCGTCAGACGTCATCGAGTTTTGTCACACACTAAAGCACATTACTTCATCGGCTATTTATAATCAACATCTAAGCTTGTAAAGAATAACATGTCATCGAGTTTTGTCATCATTTTACATCGTCGTATGTTGTCCTCAAAACATCATATAATATATGATATAATATATGATATAATATATGATATAATATATGATATAATATATGATATAATATATGATATAATATATGATATAATATATGATATAATATATGATATAATATATGATATAATATATGATATAATATATGATATAATATATGATATAATATATGATATAATATATGATATAATATATGATATAATATATGATATAATATATGATATAATATATGATATAATATATGAAGTAATATGAAGTAATATATGATATAATATATGATATAATATATGATATAATATATGATGTAATATATTATATAATATATGAAGTAATATATGATATAATATATGATATAATATATGATGTAATATATGATATAATATATGAAGTAATATATGATATAATATATGATATAATATATGATATATATATGATATAATATATGATATATATGATATAATATATGATATAATATATGATATAATATCGTCTTTTCTTTTAGAAATATTATGTTGTCTTTGCTGAAAACATCTACGAGAAATTAATTTTTTTTTAGGATGAGGCCCGGGCCAGTTAAAATTTGGCATTTGGCCCGCAGGCCGAAATCTCGACACCCCTGTTCTAAGCGATTGTTTTATCTTGTGCCTATTCGCAAGGATAAATCAAATATTTCATAACTATAGTTTCATTGTCCCAAATATTTCATAACTATAGTTTCATTGTCCCAAATATTTCATAACTATAGTTTCATTGTCCCAAATATTTCATAACTATAGTTTAATTGTCCCCAAATATTTCAAGTAAAAATTTTGATAACAAATTGAATAACACGGTTATGGAATCAAAAGCCGTGACGTCATTGTTTTACCTGTGAAGCTTCAGCAGCAACCACCGCCACCACCAGCACAACCCACAACCCACAACCCACACCCCACACATTATGGGTTCAACAAGTGCAGCCGATAGGGCGTGGTTTCCAAGTCACACCTCACTTGGCCCTTCAGTCACCCTCGGATGGTGACTCAGTCACATGGGGCAGATGACGTAGTCACGTGATCCACACATTTTAGCTCCCAGACATGCTGTGCTGTTTGATTTGGACGCGTTTTGGAAGCTTATATTAAGATGAGGTCAACTAATCAGTGGCGTAACAACGGCTTGGCATTGGGGCCGTTGTCAAGGGCGCCGGCCTGTGCCAGTTCAAAAGGGCGCCGTTAAATGTCTAATTTTAAAATTTTTATTTAAATAAATATTTCACTTTATCCTTGATAACAAAAAAAAGGGAATAATTAATTATTTTTTAAATAATAACCCCCTTTTCAGAAGATGACGACTTATGGGGGAAGTGAAGTAGCATTTATTAAAACCATTATAATATTTTATTATGTTTGTGGCCTTTGCAGAGCAAAGTCAAACAAATGCACATAGTCCTAATTAGGTAGGTGTGCACGCGCCCAGCATTGATGCAGATGTTGTGACATTTTTTGAAACTATACATGAATTGTACACATTTTTCTTAACTAGTACAGTGCTTCTCAAAGTGGTGGTCCGCGGACCGATGCCGGTCCGTGGGCCATCCGATGCCGGTCCGCAGAAGTTACACAGAAAGGACATTTTCTACCACGTCAGTACAGTAAAAATAGTTCACCGGTCTCTGATGCAATGGAAAATATTCCTGTCGGTGTGCAATACTAAAAAGTTTGAGAAACACCGAACTAGTAGATTGAAATAAAATATCCTCAGTCCCTGAAATCAGTCTAAAGAAGCAAGTTAAACGAATAAAAAAAAACTTAGCTGCGGTGAAATCCAATTAGTCTAGTAGAGATATCTACCGCAGCTAAGTTTTTTTTATTCTTTCGTTTTATTCGTTTTATTTGTGTACTATTTGTTCGTTGAGGAAGGCTCTTTGCCGAAGCGTTCGCTGTTTTGTTACGTCCTGTCAGGCTAACTAATACCCTGTTTATATGTTATACATTTACTAATTTAAAAGCCTGATTGCAGTCTTACCCCCATTACTTGATGAAATAATCACTAATTTTGCAAACAATAAAGCAAGAAAAGTTAAGCTTTGAACCTTTGATATAGGACATAGGACATAGGAGTGGATCGGTGCAGCGTTACTGACATTAACTTTTAAGTGTGAGTTTCTATCGTTATGCCTGAAATAGTGAGTATGAAACTTTGACACTATTGTTTTTATTTATAATACACGATACTAAAGGTTGGTCCACACCTCTCAAATGCTCGCGAGTATTTACCCAAGTATCACACGAACGCACCTATTTTGGGCGTATTTTATAGTGCGTTCGTGTGATGTTTGATCAAATGCTCGCGAGCATTTGAGAGGTGTGGACCAACCTTAAGTATTGCTGTAGTCTGTATTAACGCAACAATATCCAGTTTTATCCACCAATTTAATTGGTATTATTTAGTAAATAATAAACTTTAAATTAGTATTGTTCCTGTCTTTTACATTGATACATCCTCGTTGTTTGACTGTAACTGCCAGACTACGTAATTATTGACATAAATAAAATAAGAGAAATTCAATTATTTTTTTTTATCAAAAATGAAAAAAATCGCAAAGCTGAAACTTGTCAATTTAGCAAGGGCGTCAAAAACCTAGTTACGCCTCTAAAAACTAATGTCCCTTTGTTTTATCATGTTGATTTTGTCAACACCAGTTGACCCACAAGAACACATTGCGGGGCGTGGCAAGCCTGTTGGACACCGTGGCACCCCATGTAGATAAAGGGCCGCGGTAAAATCATTTATGAATGACGTCACAGCGTACCAGTTAGCATAACATCCGAGGCACATCCATTCAGTTAGCATATCATCCGAGGTACATCCATTCAGTTAGCATATCATCCGAGGTACATCCATTCAGTTAGCATATCATCCGAGGCACATCCATTCAGTTAGCATATCATCCGAGGTACATCCATTCAGTTAGCATATCATCCGAGGTACATCCATTCAGTTAGCATATCATCCGAGGTACATCCATTCAGTTAGCATATCATCCGAGGTACATCCATTCAGTTAGCATATCATCCGAGGTACATCCATTCAGTTAGCATATCATCCGAGGTACATCCATTCAGTTAGCATATCATCCGAGGTACATCCATTCAGTTAGCATATCATCCGAGGTACATCCATTCAGTTAGCATATCATCCGAGGTACATCCATTCAGTTAGCATATCATCCGAGGTACATCCATTCAGTTAGCATATCATCCGAGGTACATCCATTCAGTTAGCATATCATCCGAGGTACATCCATTCAGTTAGCATATCATCCGAGGCACATCCATTCAGTTAGCAGTAAGACATTTGGCTGCGGCATACCAGCCTGGCTTTGGGTGGCTAACCAGTCTGGCTTTGGGTGGCTAACCAGCCTGGCTTTGGGTGGCTAACCAGTCTGGCTTTGGGTGGCTAACCAGCCTGGCTTTGGGTGGCTAACCAGTCTGGCTTTGGGTGGCTAACCAGCCTGGCTTTGGGTGGCTAACCAGTCTGGCTTTGGGTGGCTAACCAGCCTGGCTTTGGGTGGCTAACCAGTCTGGCTTTGGGTGGCTAACCAGTCTGGCTTTGGGTGGCTAACCAGTCTGGCTTTGGGTGGCTAACAAGCCTGGCTTTGGGTGGCTAACCAGTCTGGCTTTGGGTGGCTAACCAGTCTGGCTTTGGGTGGCTAACCAGTCTGGCTTTGGGTGGCTAACCAGCCTGGCTTTGGGTGGCTAACCAGTCTGGCTTTGGGTGGCTAACCAGCCTGGCTTTGGGTGGCTAACCAGTCTGGCTTTGGGTGGCTAACCAGTCTGGCTTTGGGTGGCTAACCAGTCTGGCTTTGGGTGGCTAACCAGTCTGGCTTTGGGTGGCTAACCAGTCTGGCTTTGGGTGGCTAACCAGCCTGGCTTTGGGTGGCTAACCAGCCTGGCTTTGGGTGGCTAACCAGTCTGGCTTTGGGTGGCTAACCAGTCTGGCTTTGGGTGGCTAACCAGTCTGGCTTTGGATGGCTAACCAGTCTGGCTTTGGGTGGCTAACCAGCCTGGCTTTGGGTGGCTAACCAGTCTGGCTTTGGGTGGCTAACCAGCCTGGCTTTGGGTGGCTAACCAGCCTGGCTTTGGGTGGCTAACCAGTCTGGCTTTGGGTGGCTAACCAGTCTGGCTTTGGGTGGCTAACCAGCCTGGCTTTGGGTGGCTAACCAGTCTGGCTTTGGGTGGCTAACCAGTCTGGCTTTGGGTGGCTAACAAGCCTGGCTTTGGGTGGCTAACCAGTCTGGCTTTGGGTGGCTAACCAGCCTGGCTTTGGGTGGCTAACTAGTCTGGCTTTGGGTGGCTAACCAGCCTGGCTTTGGGTGGCTAACCAGTCTGGCTTTGGGTGGCTAACCAGTCTGGCTTTGGGTGGCTAACCAGTCTGGCTTTGGGTGGCTAACCAGTCTGGCTTTGGGTGGCTAACCAGCCTGGCTTTGGGTGGCTAACCAGTCTGGCTTTGGGTGGCTAACCAGCCTGGCTTTGGGTGGCTAACCAGCCTGGCTTTGGGTGGCTAACCAGTCTGGCTTTGGGTGGCTAACCAGTCTGGCTTTGGGTGGCTAACCAGTCTGGCTTTGGGTGGCTTACCAGTCTGGCTTTGGGTGGCTAACCAGCCTGGCTTTGGGTGGCTAACCAGTCTGGCTTTGGGTGGCTAACCAGCCTGGCTTTGGGTGGCTAACCAGCCTGGCTTTGGGTGGCTAACCAGTCTGGCTTTGGGTGGCTAACCAGTCTGGCTTTGGGTGGCTAACCAGCCTGGCTTTGGGTGGCTAACCAGTCTGGCTCTGGGTGGCTAACCAGTCTGGCTTTGGGTGGCTAACCAGCCTGGCTTTGGGTGGCTAACCAGCCTGGCTTTGGGTGGCTAACCAGTCTGGCTTTGGGTGGCTAACCAGCCTGGCTTTGGGTGGCTAACCAGTCTGGCTTTGGGTGGCTAACCAGTCTGGCTTTGGGTGGCTAACCAGCCTGGCTTTGGGTGGCTAACCAGTCTGGCTTTGGGTGGCTAACCAGTCTGGCTTTGGGTGGCTAACCAGTCTGGCTTTGGGTGGCTACCAACCCTAGTAGACACTAGTAGACACTGGGATCCTGGACCGTTTTTGGCTGCGTCAAAAAAGATCTTTACTTAACAAAGACCAAAAGTTTCTTGCACGTGATACCAGTAGACTGATGAAATCTTGGAATACGCACATAAAATTTTTATTCTCATCCCCGAGGTTTTGGATTCAACTCACGGGAACTACAGAGAAATGAGACTACAGAGAAATGAGACTGTTACGGAAATGTAGGATGATAAATATAAGAGTGCAATTTTTCCTTTTGAACCTTATGCCAACCAAAAGTTGGCCCAACTATTGTCCCAACCGTACACATAGACATCTGGGACAAGGAAAACTTCACGAGAAATGGGAAACTGGTCAACATGAAAACTTACGTCAGAACTTCACGGATCAAACTCCAACTGTTGGACCAGATATCAAGTATCCGTAACTTGTGCTTTGTATTTACGGAAGACATTAAGTTTCCATAACTTGTGTTTTATATGTACTGCAGACGTCAAGTCGCTATAACGTGTTTGTTGTATGCCCTGCAGTATCTATTACTCGTGGTTTGTATGTACTGCAGACATCAAGTCTCTATAACTTGTGTTTTGTGTGTTCGGGTTTGTGACAAAGACTTGAAGTGGCCCACGCAGACAAAACATCCTTTAGGGCAACTTAAATTCAAGTTTCAAACACCAGATTTTGAAACAAACCCTCGGATTCTACTCGGAAAACGTTTTATCCCCACTTACACTCGTTAGTTGTGCAGTGTTTGTCAACTGGCATTTGAAGATGTTCAAAGAGTTGAGCACTTACAACATGTCAGGACAAGGGAACAAGCGTTTAATGACGCATCGCTGTCATTGGTTCGTCGGCCAGTGTCTCCACCCTACCCCACCCCAAACCTTGGCTTGCTCCCCACCCCACAACACTTTATCATTGTGTTGTTGGAAGGATTCTCAAACCAGCCAGTTTGAATTTTGGATTTAATCATAATTTAATAGGATCCTGTGGCTTGGATGTTGGAGATATTGAACCCCTCCATCATGACATCATTGGCCAGAATGAACAATTGACCAAATGTTCCTCAATGAGAGAAACTCGTGTGGATGTCGTCATAGTCGGTGACGTAAGGCTTTGCCTTTAGTAATTGTGAGGATAGATTAAGAATATTCACAAAAGCCTTAATAAAAAAACACATGTAACATTGTACTAAACCTGGCATCTTGCACATTGAACTACAATTGACGTCATGTATATTGAGTGTAGCATCGAATTTGTGGGCCGGATGTTGCCCGCGGGCCAACAATTTCCTCAAACTTTTGTTATGAACGCATGCTCATCTAACGGAGTGCAACGGAGTTTGTCATTTTAATAGATAGATATTCAGTTATTTCATTACACAAGTATTTCAAGGTCAGAAGTAAAGTATTTCATGGTCATAAGTCAAGTATTTCATGGTCATAAGTCAAGTATTTCAAGGTCATAAGTCAAGTATTTCATGGTCATAAGTCAAGTATTTTATCTTCAGAAGTCTAGTTTTTTATAGTCATAAGTCAAATACTTCATGGTCATAATTCAAGTATTTCATGAACATAAGTCAAGTATTAAATGTTCATAAGTCAAGTATTTCATGTTCATAAGTCAAGTATTTCATGTTCATAAGTCAAGTATTTCATTGTCATGGGTCAAGTATTTCATGGTCATGTTTCAAGTATTTCATGGTCATAAGTCAAGTTTTTCATTGTCATAAGTCAAGTATTTCTTCTTCAGAAGTCTAGTATTTCATGGTCATAAATCAATTATTTCATTATAATAAGTCAATTATTTCATTATCATAAGTCCAGTATTTCATGGTCATAAGTCAAGTATTTCACGATCATAAGTCAAGTATTTCATGGCCATAAGTCAAGTATTTCATGGTCATAAGTCAAGTATTTCATGGTCATAAGTCAAATATTTCATGGTTATAAGTCAAGTATTTCAAGGTCATAAGTCAAGTATTTCATGGGCATAATTCAAGTATTTTATGGTCATAAGTCAAGTATTTCATGGTCATAAGTCAAATATTTCATGGCCATAAGTCAAGTATTTCATGGTTATAAATCAAGTATTCATGGTTATAAGTCAAGTATTTCAAGGTCATAAGTCAAGTATTTCACGATCATAAGTCAAGTGTTTCATGGTCATAAGTCAAATATTTCATGGCCATAAGTCAAGTATTTCATGGTTATAAATCAATTTTTCATGGTTATAAGTCAAGTATTTCATGTTCATAAGTCAAGTATTTCATGTTCATAAGTCAAGTATTTCATGTTCATAAGTCAAGTATTTCATGTTCATAAGTCAAGTATTTCATTGTCATGGGTCAAGTATTTCATGTATTTCATGATCATAAGTCAAGTGTTTCATTGTCATAAGTCAAGTATTTCATCTTCAGAAGTCAAGTATTTCATGGTCATAAGTCAAGTATTTCACGGTCATAAGTCAAGTATTTCACGGACATAAGTCAAGTATTTCATGGTCATAAGTCAAGTATTTCACGGTAACAAGTCAAGTATTTCGTGGTCATAAGTCAATTATTTCACGTTCATAAGTCAAGTATTTCTTACCGAGACGAGGCTGGGCATGTCACGTGATACATATATCATTTGTGCCTTGTAAACTTAAGATTGCTCTAGAAGTGACGGATCTAAGAAATAACCTAATCTCCTTGCTTCCATTGCGTTTGATGAATCTCTTGTGTGTGTGTGGAGGGGGGCGGGAGAGGGGGTTGTTGGGGTCAGCCAGGTCTGAATGACAGACTCAGTAGGTCACAGAGTGGACCAGTTGGGCGGTGGGGGCAAAGTTAAGAATGAAAGAACAACATCCCAGCCAAGTGGTCCAGCCATTCAGTCGACCACTTCATGTGCCGCTGCACGAGGATGTTGTGAGGGCACTGACAATTAACTCGTCGGGTTTCACTTTATAATTAACCAATCGACAGCTCGGAAACTTCGTGTGTTGCAACATAGTGGTGAGGGGAGGGGTGGTTGGTAACGGTTGTCTACACTTGGTGATTCATTGTGTCACGAGTGAAGCTGTTTTTAGATCTAAACAAGTCCTGCCCCGTTTTTTTTAAAATTAAAAAACTTTGTCCACGTTCAGTAGGCTTCAAAATAATATGTATATGTGTATATTTATTTATTTATGTGATGTGCGATCCAATCAAAGATGAATCCTTGTTCAAAAATTCAATAACTTTCGAATGGTCTAACAAATAACATTATCTATCCATCTATCTAATTCGCCAGAATTAGGACAAGCACAAGACGACGCGAGCAACAAGCATGACGATTGACCCTCGCTAGAGTGGTGCTTGGGGGGGGGCGGTATTTCAACCGCAGTGCGCATGTCTCGAGACAAACAATGCGTGTTGGGTTCACCCGCGTTGTTCTCATTTCTTGGTGGTGCTGTTTGCATCCGTTCTTTCCATCCTTTCTTTGCACCATCTAAGAGTAAGTCTGCGGCGTATGGTACGCCTCGAGTAGTATCTAGTTAACACTATTTAGTAGCTACCAGAAACTGGCGCAACGAACGCTCTTTATCGCGCTCAAGCAGCAATTTATCAACTTTCCACTCATTTTATCAATATAGTTAAACATTTATGCACAATTAAATAAATATACATGTATTTATGTAACAGAACAAAGACACTATCAAATAAAATGTAAAAGGCATTAAATAAAATTAATAACTAATTATAACAATAATTAAAAATTGAGGTTACAATTCATTGTCTAAAATTGAACCAAAAAAAAACAACAAAAAAAAGTTTTTGACTATAAATCCTTTATGTACGAGACATAACTAAAATAATGTTCATTATAATACGCAGCGCAAGACAATCCAAAAATACAAAATTGTAGTTATTTGTCGTAAAACATGTTTACTATAATGCGCACCGATCAGGAGTAAACAATATAATATTTACGCTCAATTATCGCAGACTGCCTAACGCTAAGGGACATCACTGTGCTTATTGTAAAATTGAAAATATAGACTTAAAAATCATAATCATTTTGGTTTCCAGATTAACATTAGCCAAACAACGCACGAACCTATGACGTCAGCATTTGTGTTGTAAACAGGGGTGACTGACTCAGAGATATATTTTTTGGTGCAGTAATTTGGTTCGCTGCTTTCTAAAAGTAGTTTAAAAATCGTGTGGGGATTAGCACTGTAAAAAAATATTATATAAATACTTTGTGTACATTTCAGGAGTATTTCGTATTTATCATACGAAGGAAGGATAAGTTATTTGGGCATTTGACAACAACAAAAAAAGTGGGCGCCGTAGGCACCCCTATTATAAATTACTTTGTGTACATTTCAGGAAGTTTAATATTTACGTATTTATCAAACAAGGACAAGTTAGTTGGGCTTTTGAAAAAGGTGGGCGCCGCAGGTGCCCTAAAAAAGTGGGCGCCGCAGGCGCCACGGTGGCGCAGCACAACCTAGTAATATAAACAATATAATAGCCCAAGTCACAGGAAGGATCCCGTAGCGCTATGACGTCATTTTTTGAGCTTATATTTAAGTATATATACAAGGCGCGCATCAGGAGGTGTGCAAAATAATTATACATTAAAACATTCTGGCCGTAAAAAAGTATTATATGACGTCATTGTTTTAGCTTATATTTTAATTTTGGAAAAGAGAGCGATGTAAAAAGAGGATTTGAGGATTTATAATTATAAAATACTTTGTGTACATTTCAGGAAGTTTAATATTTCGTATTTATCAAACAAGGATAAGTTACTTGGGCTTTTGACAAACAAACAAAAAAAGTGGGCGCCGTAGGCGCCCTACAGCCCCTAGTATGTTTATAAAAAGTATTGTCAATAAAATACGCACCTTATTGCGCGACATGAAAGTTTGTTCAATATAATAAGCACCGCGACACTATAGTTAAAAAATTGAACATGATACATAGAGATAAATAAAATAATCCAAAATTTCAATAGTTTAATTACGGTACATACGATCGATCTTAAATTTTAATACATCATTTTTGTCATCGGCACGAGTCTGCCAGCAAAGTTTCAGATCGCAAGCTTACGAGAAAGTGGGTTAAAAATCGATCCAAAGTTTTTTCGGAACCGCCCGCCCGCCTGCCTGCCTCAAGCAAGCAGACACCACGAGTTAATACAAAGGATTTTAAAATGTGATGGATTATCTCTTTTCAAGTATAATTTTTGTCTCCCTGGAAATTATTTTCTTTATTTTTATTTTAAACTATTTTTTTAAACTTAAAATATCTTATATACTGGTGTCATAGAGGCATTCAGTATTTGACTGGGTTGAGACCTGTTGTTCAATTGTTGTCTTCCACTATGTATGAATGGTCTGTCTATGATAGCAGGGACCACAGTGATAGCTGGGACCACAGTGATAGCTGTGAACACAGGGATAGCTGGGACCACAGTGATAGCTGGGATCACAGTGATAGCAGGGACAACAGTGATAGCTGGGACCACAGTGATAGCTAGGGACCACAGTGATAGCAGGGACCACAGTGATAGCTGGGACCACAGTGATAGTAGGGACCACAGTGATAGCTGGGACCACAGTGATAGCTGGGACCACAGTGATAGCAGGGACGACAGTGATAGCTGGGACCACAGTGATAGCAGGGACCACAGTGATAGCTGGGACCACAGTGATAGTAGGGACCACAGTGATAGAAGGGCCACAGAGATAGCTGGGACCACAGTGATAGCAGGGACCACAGTGATAGCAGGGACCACAGTGATAGCAGGGACCACAGTGATAGCAGGGACCACAGTGATAGCAGGGACCACTGTGATAGCAGGGACCACAGTGATAGCAGGGACCACAGTGATAGCAGGGACCACAGTGATAGCAGGGACCACAGTGATAGCAGGGACCACTGTGATAGCAGGGACCACAGTGATAGCAGGGACCACAGTGATAGCAGGGACCACAGTGATAGCAGGGACCACAGTGATAGCAGGGACCACAGTGATAGCATGGGACCACAGTGATAGTAGGGACGACAGTGATAGTAGGGACCACAGTGATAGCAGGGACCACAGTGATAGCAGGGACCACAGTGATAGCAGGGACCACAGTGATAGCAGGGACCACAGTGATAGCAGGGACCACAGTGATAGCAGGGACCACAGTGATAGCATGGGACGACAGTGATAGCAGGGACCACAGTGATAGCAGGGACCACAGTGATAGCATGGGACGACAGTGATAGCAGGGACCACAGTGATAGCAGGGACCACAGTGATAGCATGGGACCACAGTGATAGCAGGGACCACAGTGATAGCAGGGACCACAGTGATAGCATGGGACCACAGTGATAGCAGGGACCACAGTGATAGCAGGGACCACAGTGACAGCATGGGACGACAGTGATAGTAGGGACGACAGTGATAGTAGGGACGACAGTGATAGTAGGGACGACAGTGATAGTAGGGACGACAGTGGTAGGGAGAGCCACGATGAGGTACTGGGGACCTGTCCAGCTGATTGCCTTACACACGAACATATAGCCACCTACCTGTAACGTCAAGGAATAATGATTTAAAACAATACAAAAGTAATAGAACTTTGAAATATCCTATTGCCAATGAAGATAAATTTGTAAACACGAGTCGAAACCAAGTAATTTTTGTGTTTTAATGAATATGTAAACATAAACATACATGCCCTCGCTATGCCCTACTGATGGGCCAATTGATTGCCTACATCTCTTTAATGAACTGACCAATGGGATTTGAGTTGATCGAGTCTCGTGATTCTTGAGGAGGCAATGTTTTGTGAACACATGTTAGAGATGGCAGCAAGAAATCATGGTCACTCTCTCTCTATATATATATATGTTAGGAGATAACACCAATGTTACATTTAAGCTGCGCGGCTGTGTGGCCGCAAAGACATCTGACTTTCGCCGTTCAGCAGTTTAGATTTACCGCACAGCAAATGTTAATAATATATAGGTTTGTGGGGTGTAAAATTTTGTATTACAAATAAATGCTGCTCAGCTTTGCACACGAGAGTTTTTAGTTTGCACTCGGACCAAAGAATATTAGAGGGAATATTGGATGCCACTCGTTTGGTGACATTTACCCAAACATTCAGCGTAGAGATTGGGTTTCTTGTAAGATGGTGTTCCACACAGAGTTGGGGTTTCTTGTAAGATGGTGTTCCACACAGAGTTGGGGTTTCTTGTAAGATGGTGTTCCACACACAGTTGGGGTTTCTTGTAAGATGGTGTTCCACACACAGATGGGGTTTCTTGTAAGATGGTGTTCCACACACAGATGGGGTTTCTTGTAAGATGGTGTTCCACACACAGATGGGGTTTCTTGTAAGATGGTGTTCCACACAGAGGTGGGGTTTCTTGTAAGATGGTGTTCCACACAGAGGTGGGGTTTCTTGTAAGATGGTGTTCCACACAGAGGTGGGGTTTCTTGTAAGATGGTGTTCCACACAGAGGTGGGGTTTCTTGTAAGATGGTGTTCCACACAGAGTTGGGGTTTCTTGTAAGATGGTGTTCCACACAGAGTTGGGGTTTCTTGTAAGATGGTGTTCCACACAGAGTGGGGTTTCACGGAGCAAAGTTGAACGCTGACAGCCACTCGTGCTGTTGACATGTGTGGCGATTTCGGCTACCCGAGGCTGGCACGAGGGCTCTCAAATACCCCCCCCCCTCGCTGCAACCTCCCCTTCTGACATGCACATAGAGACACACAGCCACTCACTCACAACCCACTCAGCCACCTCCACACATCCACTCAAACACTGACATCCAAACACCTAAGTGATCACTCTCATTCACGTGACAGTTTAGTGGAGACCAGGTCATTGTGACCTAGTCTTATTAGCGATGAACTGTGACAAGATGTTCAGAAGACCTGGGTCATCATGATATAGGTTGGATAAAATAAACCTCCTGTTGGGGTGACTTGAGGATATCAGGTCATAGATTGGGATGTTTTAGATGTCATAGTTTGTCATGTTTAAGTTGTCATAGGTTGTCATGTTTTAGATGTCATAGGTTCGGATGTTTTAGATGTCATAGGTTGGGATGTTTTAGATGTCATAGGTTGGGATGTTTTATATGTCATAGGTTGTGATGTTTTAGATGTCATAGGTTGGGATGTTTTAGATGTCATAGGTTGTGATGTTTTAGGTGTCATAGGTTGCGATATTTAGATGTCATAGGTTGGGATGTTTTAGATGTCATAGGTTGAGTCATTTTTTAGAAACCATAGATTGGGATGTTTTAGAAGTCATAGGTTGTCATGTTTTAGATGTCATAGGTTGGGATGTTTTAGATGTCATAGGTTGAGTCATTTTTTAGAAACCATAGATTGGGATGTTTTAGAAGTCATAGGTTGTCATGTTTTAGATGTCATAGGTTGTCATGTTTTAGATGTCATAGGTTCGGATGTTTTAGATGTCATAGGTTGGGATGTTTTAGATGTCATAGGTTGAGATGTTTTAGGTATCATAGGTTGGGATGTTTTAGATGTTATAGGTTGGGATGTTTTAGATGTCATAGGTTGAGATGTTTTAGGTGTCATAGGTTGAGATGTTTTAGGTGTCATAGGTTGAGATGTTTTAGGTGTCATAGGTTTAGATGTTTTAGATATCATAGGTTTGGGATGTTTTAGATGTCATAGGTTGGGATGTTTTAGATGTCATAGGTTGAGATGTTTTAGGTGTCATAGGTTGAGATGTTTTAGGTGTCATAGGTTGGGATGTTTTAGATGTCATAGGTTGAGATGTTTAAATCATGGGAGTTTCGCTGATGTTTAAGACACATTGTGTTGTGTTTCTAAGTGTTGTGTTCAGACAGGGTGTCACATTCAAGATTCTTCTATAGCAAAGATTTGACTTGTTGTTAACTGGTGTCACCACTCTAGCTACAGTGACGTCATTAGTCATGTGTCAGTCTACTCACCCAGTCGTCAGCTACGCTCTTCTGCAGACACACGTATTCTATGTGTTCCTAAGATACGAACTAAAACTTTTGGCGAAAGGTCATTCTCTTTTTATGCAGCCAAACAATGGAATTCTCTACCATTACACATCCGTAGTATTCCAACTACCAATTCATTCAAGACTGCACTTGAGACCCATCTTTTCAAAATGTATTTACAAAATTAATGAAACAACATTTGTTTTATGACTAGCGTAGCTTATGTGTAATGTACTGTCCTTTATGTTGTTCTTATGGTATGAATGGTTATTTTAATTATTATATGTATGTTATGATCTCCATGTAAAGGGCTGTGAGCCCGGTTCCTTGCTGGGATACACCGCTATATAAATTATCAATTATTATTATTATTATTAATCTTGATAGTATGTTGCCCTCTATCACTACACTAGATATTGTGTCGCAAAAAATCGCTATTCTAGATATTGTGTTGTCATATTTCACTACTCTATAAGGTAATTTGACTTACTATGCAACTATCACTATTGTGATGTAATCTGTCTCTAGTATGGCGGACCTGCAAACATTTTTCCAGTGCTCCGAGACCCGTGCGCCATTTTACCTGTACTGACGTGGTAGCAAAATGGAATTTATTTTATTTTATTTGTTTCATTAAAGATTCTTATTGCCGAAGAATTTAATTTTTTTTATACAGTTAGTATTAATGGCTGCAAATGGATGGTTTCAATAAGACCTTTCTGTCCTTTCTTGATAACTTCACGGACCGGTGGCAGATGGCCCACGGACCGGCGGCAGATGGCCCACGGACCGGCGGCAGATGGCCCACGGACCGGCGGCAGATGGCCCACGGACCGACGGCAGAAGGCCCACGGACCGGCGGCAGATGGCCCACGGACCGGCGGCAGATGTCCCACGGACCGGCGGCAGATGGCCCACGGACCGGCGGCAGATGGCCCACGGACCGGCGGCAGATGTCCCACGGACGGGCGACAGATGGCCCACGGACCGGCGGCAGATGGCCCACGGACCGGCGGCAGATGGCCCACGGACCGGCGGCAGATGGCCCACGGACCGGCGGCAGATGGCCCACGGACCAGCGGAAGATGGCCCACGGACCGGCGGCAGATGGCCCACGGACCGGCGGCAGATGGCCCACGGACCGGATGCAGATGGACCACGGACCGGCACCGGTCAGCCCACCATGACTTTGAGTAGTACTGCTCTAGTGTTACTATGCGCTAATGATTTAACTAATGGAGTTACTCTTGTCAATTTTGAATATTCTCCTGTGATGAATCTTGCTGCTCTGAAAGCTATTACTAGCTTGTTAGCTATCTGCCCTTGTCTTTACATTACTCAACACTTGTCTTTACATGACTCACTCATACACCAACCATGTCTTCACATGACTCACTCATACACCAACCACGTGCAACCCGACGTCAACCCTGCACTCAGGCTACCCCCTACCTCCCCTGCCCCCTGCATCTGACCACTTGACTCTCTCCTGCCCCTGTTGGTACGACACCCTAGTGACATCACTATCCATCAACCCTTCTCACGGACACAACAGACCAACTTCCCCGACCCACCTGTGCCCCTGTTGACCCACTATCCCAACCCTCTCCCTAAAGTTATGTAGAATTTCTTGAGTTGCGAGGCTCGTGGCACTTGAGGAGTGACGTCATGTGGTGTGTTGATCACGTGGTTTTGAACACTACCCTGTACCGGGGATTTGTTCTAATATAGTGGGAAATGGGGGGGGGGTGTGACAGATAAGTCCAAAGGGGCATTACTATCACTGTGATGTCAGTCATGGCGTCCTTGTAGTCACCATTGTGAGACCCGCTGTGATAGGCGGACTGTACAATAGACCACGCCTTGACCCGCTGTGATAGGCGGACTGTACCATAGACCACGCCTTGACCCGCTGTGATAGGCGAACTGTACCATAGACCACGCCTTGAAACACTGTGATAGGCGAACTGTACCATAGACCACGCCCTGGCCCGCTGTGATAGGCGGACTGTACCATAGACCACGCCCTGACCCGCTGTGATAGGTGGACTGTACCATAGACCACGCCTTGACCCGCTGTGATAGGCGAACTGTACCATAGACCACGCCTTGACCCGCTGTGATAGGCGGACTGTACCATAGACCACGCCTTGACCCGCTGTAATAGGCGGACTGTACCATAGACCATGCCTTGACCCGCTGTGACAGGCGGACTGTACCATAGACCACGCCTTCATCTTTTATAGTGGGACCAGAACCTCATCCGCCAACTTTATCAAATATGCAATGCATCGAAATTCTTGACGTATGGTGATTAGAGGTGACGGCTGTTGACTAGAGGTGAAGACTGGTGACTAGAGGTGACGTCTGGTGACTAGAGGTGACGTCTGGTGACTAGAGGTGACGTCTGGTGACTAGAGGTGACGTCTGGTGACTAGAGGTGACGTCTGGTGACTAGAGGTGACGTCTGGTGACTAGAGGTGACGTCTGGTGACTAGAGGTGACGTCTGGTGACTAGAGGTGACGTCTGGTGACTAGAGGTGACGTCTGGTGACTAGAGGTGACGTCTGGTGACTAGAGGTGACGTCTGGTGACTAGAGGTGACGTCTGGTGACTAGAGGTGACGTCTGGTGACTAGAGGTGACGTCTGGTGACTAGAGGTGACGTCTGGTGACTAGAGGTGACGTCTGGTGACTAGAGGTGACGTCTGGTGACTAGAGGTGACGTCTGGTGATTAGAGGTGACGTCTGGTGACTAGAGGTGACGTCTGGTGACTAGAGGTGACGTCTGGTGACTAGAGGTGACGTCTGGTGACTAGAGGTGACGTCTGGTGACTAGAGGTGACGTCTGGTGACTAGAGGTGACGTCTGGTGACTAGAGGTGACGTACTGGTGACTAGAGGTGACGTCTGGTGACTAGAGGTGACGTCTGGTGACTAGAGGTGACGTCTGGTGACTAGAGGTGACGTCTGGTGACTAGAGGTGACGTCTGGTGATTAGAGGTGACGTGCTGGTGACTAGAGGTGACGTCTGGTGATTAGAGGTGATGGCTGTTGACTAGAGGAGACGTCTGGTGACTTGAGGTGACGACTGGTGACTAGAGGTGACTACTGGTGACTAGAGGTGACGTCTGGTGACTAGAGGTGACGACTGGTGACTAGAGGTGACGTCTGGTGACTAGTGGTGACGACTGGTGATTAGAGGTGACGGCTAGTGATTAGAGGTGACGACTTGTGATTAGAGGTTACGGCTGTTGACTAGAGGTGACGACTGGTGATTAGAGGTGACGACTGGTGATTAGAGGTGACGGCTGGTGATTAGAGGTCACGACTGGTGATTAGAGGTGACGCTTGGTGACCAGAGGTGATGACTGGTGACTACAGGAGACAGCTGGTGACTAGAGGGGACGATTGGTGACTAGAGATTGAACTCATTCCCTATGACATTTCTCACAGTACTCCCCATCTCATTCCCTATCACATCACCACTCCCACATCCCATTCCCTATAACCTCACCACTCCCTCATCCCATTCCCCATCACCTCACCACTCCCCCATCCCATTCCCCATCACCTCACCACTCCCCCATCTCATTCCCTATCACCTCACCACTCCCCTCCCATTCCCTATCACCTCACCAATCCTCCATCCCATTCCCTATCACCTCACCACTCCCCCATCTCATTCCCTATCACCTCACCACTCCCCTCACATTCCCTATCACCTCACCAATCCCCCATCCCATTCCCTATCACCTCACCACTCCCCCATCTAATTCCCTAACTCCCCCATCTCATTCCCTATCACCTCACCACTCTCCCATCTCATTCCCTATCACCTCACCACTCCCCTCCCATACCCTATCACCTCACAACTCCCCTCCCATTCCCTATCACCTCACCACTCCCCCATCTCATTCTCTATCACCTCACCACTCCCCCATCTCATTCCCTATCACCTCACCACTCCCCCATCTCATTCCCTATCACCTCACCACTCACCCCCCATTCCCTATCACCTCACCACTCCCTCATACCATTCCCTATCACCACACCACTCCCCCATCTCATTCCCTATCACCTCACCACTCCCCCATCTCATTCCCCATCACCTAACCACTCCCCCATCTCATTCCCCGTCACCTAACCACTCCCCCATCTCATGTCATACCCCCAGCCTCCACCCATACCCCACCCCCCCCCCTCCTCGTCGTATGTTTAATTTATCTCCTCGCCCAGACCTTGATTGCTATTGAAGCACTTGAGGGGCCTAAAGGCCAGCGTACGCCCTTTGCTCTACAATGGCTTCTACTGACGGCGCAGTGCGCGTGCGTGAGCGGAAATGAGTGCTTGCCGTGGTCTTCCCTTCTCTTAATTTCATTGGCTGAGTTCTCTCCCATCATAGTAATTGCACGACGGACCCCTTTTTTCCCCCCAACTTTTTTTTTGTCCCCTTTTAACGTTTTTTTTAAAAAGTAATGCGTGGCTTTTAAATGAAGGCAGTTTTTTTGGGGGAGGTAGAGGGATGGTGTAAAATGTTTTGAGTACATTTTTATTTACATTGATCAAGTAAAATATATCTTTTAAAACACCCTTTGTGATGACACTTTATAGAAAGAGTTATCTATCGTGGGTATTTAGGGCGGGGGCATAATTAAACAAGTATGTAATAAGACATACATACTGTACGATATCATATATTAGAATGACTTGGAAATTGACAAAAAAAATAAATAATAGTCATAAATAGATGTAAGAAACCTCCAAGACAGACATGAAGACACGTGTAAGAGTAAGTTCACACCAAACAGATAAAATAAAAAGTGAAGACAGAACAAAGAGACTAGAAATGTGACGGATGAAGACACACCAACGAGGATATGTGACGGATGAAGACACACCAAGGAAACAAAGAGACTAGAAATGTGACGGATGAAGATACACCAACGAGGAAAGAATCACCAAAGTACAAAGAGGGAAGTTGTACAAGTTGTACACACGAACATGAACGTGTCGTTTGAAATCACGCCCCAACAACGAGTGTAAATCAGCACACGAGGAATCCGAGTCCATTATTTCTACACTTTTTTTAATAAGACCGCCCCATAAATGGACGGATCAGAGAACTGGACGCACCGCAGATGACCTTCCGGGCAGCTGATGTATTGGGGGTCTTGAGATTCTGAGGGCCTCTCGCCTGCCCTGGGGAACTCTGGTGATGAGAGGCCTGGCTCGGCCCTCGTCCGAGCCTCGATCAATACGCGTAATTGGCAAGAGGTGCCAGAGAAAATAGAGAAACCATGCCGCCCGCACGGGCCGGGAAAGCAGAGCTCCCTCGTCCCACGGTGTAGATTGTGTTTAGGCGAGTTCGTGAGTCGGTCGTCTCCCCCTGTCGGACCTAGATTATGTTTAGCCAGCGGTTCAGGCCGGAGATGGGACGGAATATCCGATAATACCAGTCTTTAGACGCAGTGGACGGAACGCCACGGTCGCCCGCCTCGTAGATTAGGCTGTGGGGAGACGAGATGCCCCTTCATTTAACTCAGCGAGCACAGGCCGACACTCGAGCACTAACGAAGAAAGAACAAGGCGCATAAAGAAGATGGAAGGAGGGCGAGAGAGGAAGAAGGATGAGGAGAGGATCACGAAAAGGAGGAAAGGACAAAGGGAGAAAGAAAAAAAAAGAGAGAGAAAGTAATTGAAACCTTTTACTGAAGCATGACTTGCCTGGCGTGGGGGGGGGGTGGTGGGGGTGAGTCGTGGGTAATCAGGCAAAGTCTTGAACTCATTGTGTGCTTGCGTCTGTCTGTGTGTCTGTTTGTGTGTGGAGTTTTAGTGTGTGCATGTGTGTGTCTATGTAGATTTGGAGACAACCAATGGGTTGTAAGCGATGTTCCCTTTCAGCTTCGCGGCCGCGCATATATCTGACGTACGCCGCGCAGCAGTTTATAATGACCGCGCATGAAATGCTCAGTGTTGTCTGCTGCCCGTTTTTCGTATCTTGGAATTAAAATTTAAAAAAAAATCTTGGAACCAAATTTTTTTTTGAATTGCCTTTCGTATCTTGGATTGTTCGTAACTTGTTGCATTCGTATCTCGACCTACCACTTGACAAGTATTTGTGTGCTTATGAAACAAGGTAAGCAATTCTCTTTAAAAACATAGTTATTTGTATTGTTTGTTAAAAAGTAGAGTACAAGAGTTAACGGAACTTGTATATTCTGGCTTGTATTATATGTGACACCATCGTTACCATTCCAGCATGCATTTGGCGTGACGTCATTTTAAAATACAATAGTAAATAGTGCTTGTGAGTGTAACGTCATCGGTACGACCATTTCCTATATTCTATGTGACGTCATTGCAAAAATCCTGCATGTCTTCTGTGTTACGACTACGGAACATATTGTGTGACGTCATTGATACGACTCTGGAATGTATCAGACATGACGTCGTTGGTACGTATCCCGCGTGACGTCGTTTTAAGATCCCGTCTGTATTCTGTATGACGTCACCAGTGTCCACGAGAGATGTCTTGTGTTATTTTCTTACAGCCATGTTCAGCTGTCAATATACTTGTTCTGACATCCCCCCCTCCCCTTCCACCTCGGGCCGCCTCTGATCGTGACTCACTGTGCGGGGCAGACACCGCCGCGGGATAAGGAGTGTGGCCACCAGCCGTGGGCCATGGCCATTTTCACACGCCAGTTGGCCCCCGCCCACGCCACGGTGATCCGACACCGAGCGATGTCATTGGCGCTCCACTTATCTGAGCCGTGGGGTCAGTCGGGCGGCGGTAAAGGGCCGTCCTGGCGGCGGTCGACCAATTTTGCTGCAGTCGTTACAGCCGTTAACTTCTCTGGGAGGGGAGGGCAAGGAGAGGAAATTGGAGGCGCTAGCGGAGAAAATTGTAATGGCGATGCGGTGGTTGGGAAAAAAAAAGGGGGGGGGGTGGCTTCCTGCTGTATGAAGGTGGGAGGGGGCGGTGGTCTGCCGTATGAGGGGGAGGGGGTGGTTGTCTACTGTCTGTCGTATGAGGGAAGGGCGTTTGTATGAGGGATGGGCTTTTGTCTGCCGTATGAAGGAAGGGCGTTTGTCTGTCGTATGAGGGAAGGGCGTTTGTCTGCCGTATGAGTATGAGGGAAGGGCGTTTGTCTGTCGTATGAGTGAAGGGCGTTTGTCTGCCGTCTGAGGGAAGGGCGTTTGCCTGTCGTATGAGGGAAGGGCTTTTGACTGCCATATGAGGGAAGGGCGGTTTTCAGCCTTAGAGAGTGAAGGGCAGTTGTGTGCCATATGAGTGAAGGGTCGTTTTCTGCCGTATGAGGGACGGTCGGTTATTTCGTATAGTTAATACTCTATGGCGTGAATAACTGTGTCAAGAGTACTCAAGAGCTGACAACTCGATTGATCTGACATCTTATCAATAGTTTACTACATGACAGAGTTACTTAATGGAACTGACTTTGTGACGACATGAACACATTTTGACTGAACGAACCCACCTGTCGCATTAGATGACTTGGTTAGTTTGGCTAAAGGTATACTCGTGAATGTTGGTTTGTTTGGCTAAAGGTATGCTCGTGAATGTTGGTTAGTTTGGCTAAAAGTATGCTCGTGGATGTTGGTTAGTTTGTCTAAAGGTATACTCGTGAATGTTGGTTTGTTTGTCTAAAAGTATGCTCGTGAATGTTGGTTAGTTTGGCTAAAGGTATGCTCGTGAATGTTGGTTAGTTTGGCTAAAGGTATGCTCGTGAATGTTGGTTAGTTTGGCTAAAGGTATGCTCGTGAATGTTGGTTAGTTTGTCTAAAGGTATACTCGTGAATGTTGGTTAGTTTGGCTAAAGGTATACTCGTGAATGTTGGTTAGTTTGGCTAAAGGTATACTCGTGAATGTTGGTTAGTTTGGCTAAAGGTATACTCGTGAATGTTGGTTAGTTTGGCTAAAGGTATACTCGTGAATGTTGGTTAGTTTGGCTAAAGTATACTCGTGAATGTTGGTTAGTTTGGCTAAAGGTATACTCGTGAATGTTGGTTAGTTTGGCTAAAGGTATACTCGTGAATGTTGGTTAGTTTGGCTAAAGCTATACTCGTGAATGTTGGTTAGTTTGGCTAAAGGTATACTCGTGAATGTTGGTTAGTTTGGCTAAAGGTATACTCGTGAATGTTGGTTAGTTTGGCTAAAGCTATACTCGTGAATGTTGGTTAGTTTGGCTAAAGGTATACTCGTGAATGTTGGTTAGTTTGGCTAAAGCTATACTCGTGAATGTTGGTTAGTTTGGCTAAAGGTATACTCGTGAATGTTGGTTAGTTTGGCTAAAGGTATACTCGTGAAGTCAATATTGAAGTCAGGGAATTCTTTTTTTACGTTGTGTTCATTGTTTGCAAACGAATCCATGAAAATATCTGGTGCGTGTGTAACCACGTGACACATGCCTGTTGTGCGAGTGGTCCCCCATAACAAGATGGTCGTGTGTAACCACGTGACACATGCCTGTCGTGCGAGTGATCCCCCATAACAAGATGGTCGTGCTCCCATCCACTGAGCGAGTGTAGAGTGGACACAGTTGTCCTGCCGGCCATGTGAGTAGGAAAACACCTGTTAGTTGCGACCTGCTACCTTTATTGATACACTCAACAAATGAAGGTTACCCCCCCTCCCCCAATGATGGAATACTCCTGTTATAAAATCGAAATTCACGTGATACATTTTGCGTCGGAAATTTTTTTAAAGAATTTAAAAAAAAATGATAACTGGGAAAAATCAAATATCTTTCAAAACATCATTTTAAAAAAAATATGTAGACGTAGGATAAAATAAAAAGCGATGTTTAAAATTTTGTAATCTAAACTGGAAGATAAGTTATAAAATCTTCAACGTTACTTCCATAGCTTATTCAGTGAAATGGAGCTATAGGAAATAGGGCTGCGGAAATAAACGATTAATTTCTCGATTAATCGTTAAATTTTTTATCGATTAAAATTATTTTAATCGATACAATTTCTATTAAAATTAAAGAAAATATTAAAATTTTTTATAAAAAAATTATTACTAAATAATTAATTATTAATAATTAATAATAATTTATATATTTTTTTACGTACAAACTTCTCCCGCGTAATATTATAATTTATGTTATTACTTTATGTGGACCGGCAGACGTCAACTAAAAATGGCTGACAGCATCAGCGCAGTTAAATTTAAACATATAACTAGAAAGTTGAGCAAACATTTTGTTTTTAAGCTAACTGCGGATGGCAAAGTCGAAGATGGTGAAAAAGTTTACTGTGTTCACTGCCATAAACAATTCTCTTTTAAAGGATCAAATACATCGCTAACGTACCACCTTCAGCACAAACATCCGATCAAGTATCAGCACATTGTCATAAAATTTAGTTCAAAATATTCTTAATTTTCAATGTCAGTGAGAAATGTTCAGTTTAATGACGTCATACATTTCTATTTTTGGCTTTAATCGAAATTATCGATTAATTAATCGATAATTTTTTCAAAAGTTATTAACGATTAAATTTAAATTAATCGATAACAGCCCTAATAGGAAATATATTCTGTAGAGAAAATACTGTTGTTTCGCTTCCGTAAACGAACTTTGTCGACGCTGTTTTGTCTTGTCTCCACAGTGTCTCCCTGGGATCACACATTTAAATACACAACTAGGGGGAGAAGGGTGGATGGAGGTAGTTTGGTGGCTGTATGGGCTGGTGGGGTGGCGAGTAAAAATGTTTGAGGGATGATGGTTTGAAAAACTGGAAGGCTACCCGGAACCTGTATTGTCAGTGTCGACATGCGGTTGTCTGGCTTGTTGAAACTATAGCGAGATGTCAGCTTGCCTTGTTGAAACTATAGCGAGATGCCAGCTTGGCTTGTTGAAACTATAGCTAGATGCCAGCTCGGCTTGTTGAAACTATAGCGAGATGCCAGCTTGGCTTGTTGAAACTATAGCTAGATGCCAGCTCGGCTTGTTGAAACTATAGCGAGATGCCAGCTTGGCTTGTTGAAACTATAGCGAGATGCCAGCTTGGCTTGTTGAAACTATAGCCAGATGCCAGCTCGGCTTGTTGAAACTATAGCGAGATGCCAGCTTGGCTTGTTGAAACTATAGCTAGATGCCAGCTCGGCTTGTTGAAACTATAGCGAGATGCCAGCTTGGCTTGTTGAAACTATAGCGAGATGCCAGCTTGGCTTGTTGAAACTATAGCGAGATGCCAGCTTGGCTTGTTGAAACTATAGCGAGATGCCAACTTGGCTTGTGGAAACAATAGCCAGATGACAGGTTGGCTTGTGGAAACAATAGCCAGATGTCAGGCTGGCTTGTTTAAACTATAGCCTTATGTCATCTTTCAACACAAAACAACAATTAAACCACACCATAACCCTAACACACCATAAGTCCATCCACACCATAAGTCCATCCATACCATAAGTCCATCCACACCATAAGTCCATCCACACCATAAGTCCATCCACACCATAAGTCCATCCACACCATAAGTCCATCCACACCATAAGTCCATCCACACAATAAGTCCATCCACACCATTAGTCCATCCACACCATAAGTCCATCCACACCATAAGATCATCCACACCATAAGTCCATCCACACCATAAGTCCATCCCACCATAAGTCCATCCACACCATAAGTCCATCAACACCATAAGTCCATCCACACCTTACTGCCCGCACACACGGACACCCAACCCAGCAACATACCTGCCACACAAAACCCTACGACCAAACACAATCAAACCACACCACAACCTCAGCAAGCCCGAAACTTAAAGAACACACGAGAGCTACAAGAAGAAATACCTTACCCCACACACAACCCTATTCCCCCACACACAACCCTATTCACCCACACACATCCCTATTCCCCCACACACAACCCTATTCCCCAACACACAAACCCTATTCCCCCACACACAAACCCTATTCCCCCACACACAACCCTATTCCCCCACACACAACCCTATTCCCCAACACACAAACCCTATTCCCCCACACACAAACCCTATTCCCCCACACACAACCCTATTCCCCACACACAAACCCCATTCCCCCACACACAACCATATTCCCCCACACACAACCCTATTCCCCAACACACAAACCCTATTCCCCCACACACAAACCCTATTCCCCCACACACAACCCTATTCCCCCACACACAAACCCTATTCCCCCACACACAACCCTATTCCTTCACACACAACCCTATTCCCCAACACACAAACCCTATTCCCCCACACACAAACCATATTCCCCCACAAACAACCCTATTCCCCCACACACAACCCTATTCCCCAACACACAACCCTATTCCCCAACACACAACCCGATTCCCCAATACACAACCCTATTCCCCCACACACAACCCTATTCCCCCACACACAACCCTATTCCCCCACACACAAACCTATTCCCCCACACACAACCCTATTCCCCCACACACAACCCTATTCCCCCACACACAAACCTATTCCCCCCACACACAAACCATATCTCCGCACACACAAACTCTACCCACCTACACACAAAGATCCTCCCCCCCTCCGCCCCGCCCCCACCAGCTGGAGTTAATGACACCGGACATTGATCACCAAACCTAAATACCCGGATCTGTGGGCGCACGAGGCGGCACGTGCAGCTTCACTCACACATCGTCTGCTTCTACTCATCCTTCCGTTCATTTTGTCTTTCACTCCCAGCGTCCCTCTGGGCTCTCAACAGAGGTTCTCATATTGTACGGTTCCCTTCGACTCACAGCGTCCCCCCTGGGCTGCCTACAGAGGTTCTCATATTGTACGGTTCCCTTCGACTCACAGCGTCCCCCCTAGGCTGCCTACAGAGGTTCTCATATTGTACGGTTCCCTTCGACTCACAGCGTCCCCCCTGGGCTGCCTACAGAGGTTCTCATATTGTACTGTTCCCTTCGACTCACAGCGTCCCCCCTGGGCTGCCTACAGAGGTTCTCATATTGTACTGTCCCCTTTCACACCCAGCGCCCCCCTTGTTCTGCCAACAGAGGTTCTCATATTGTACTGTTCCCTTTCACACCCAGCGTTCCCTTTGCTCTGCCAACAGAGGTTCTCATATTGTACTGTTCCCTTTCACTCCCAGCCCCCCTTGCTCTGCCAACAGAGGTTCTCGTATTGTACTGTTCCCTTTCACTCCCAGTATCCCCCTGGGCTGCCAAAAGAGGTTCTCATATTGTACTGTTCCCATTCTCCCATTACCTTCCTCACCCCCACTTGTTGTGTCATTAATTTGTGTACGATGTATTGAATGTATTATGGAGAAAACAGCAACCATAAAATATCCCGTTTGAACGACAGTCTTTAAGACCTCGCGTGTGAATCTAAAGGTGTTAAAGACATCCCATGTGAATCTGAAGGCCCCAATTGAAGGATCTTTTAAAATGTCAAATATTTCAGATAATTAAGGCCACTATTACAAGAGTTTGAGAACTGACGTGAAGGCGCAAGGGAAATATTTGGGAAGGGTTCTAGACTTAGAGGAGGTCAAGGTCAGCACTAAACACCAGTAGACCGTAACAAAGTCAGCACTAAACACCAGTAGACCGTAACAAAGTCAGCACTAAACACCCAGTAGACCGTAACAAAGACGTGGCTAAAGTTTCTCAAAACAACTTAGTTTTGCTCCAATCTCTGAAACACTTCTCTGTGCTCCGTTGTTATAGCTTTACTCGTGATAAAAGAGAGAGAGAGAGAGAGAGAGAGAGAGAGAGAGAGAGAGAGAGAGAGAGAGAGAGAGAGAGAGAGAAGAGAGAGAGAGAGAGAGAAGAGACATCGGGGAATCTTTCCACGAGCTGCCTGGTGAGGGTGGAAAAAAATGAGACAAGTGGAAAAGTCGACTCACGCTACGGTTCTGAAAGAATTGTGTAAAATCCTATTGATATTTAGGGACCCTTGTGAAAGTCTGCGGGTTTCTTTTCCTTTTATTTCCAGGCAGTTTTTTCCCGTTTGTCTGCCGTCGACTCTCAGCTGTATAGGTGTGATGTCGTGTGAGTCGGACATAAATAAACCAAGGCAAAAAATCAACAAACGGAGGAGGGAGGAGGAAATGAAAAGAATATAAGACGGCTGAGAGGAGAGGAAGACAAATAAGCAAAGGCGTGAGGATAGAGGCGGGACAAGGGCCATCACCCACGCTGGGCCACCCTAGAGCTCGCACACTTCTGTGGAGTAAACCATTCACTCGGTGTAGTTCAATAGAGTAGGATATAGATGAACCACTCACTCGGTGTAGTTCAATAGAGTAGGATATAGATGAACCACTCACTCGGTGTAGTTCAATAGAGTAGGATAGAGATAAACCACTCACTGGGTGTAGTTCAATAGAGTAGGATAGAGATAAACCACTCACTGGGTGTAGTTCAATAGAGTAGGATAGAGATAAACCATTCACTCGGTGTAGTTCAATAGTAGATAGGATAGAGATGATAGAACCATTCACTCGGTGTAGTTCAATAGAGTAGGATAGAGATAAACCACTCACTGGGTGTAGTTCAATAGAGAGTAGGATACATCACTGTAGTCAATAGAGTAGAGATAAACACTCACTGGGTGTAGACTAGGATAGAAATAAACCATACACTCGGTGTAGTTCAATAGACTAGGATAGAGATAAACTAACCGATAGAAGCTACAAAGGAGTAGTTCAATAAACTGGGATAAACTTAGACAATGAGTAGTTCAATAAACTAGGATATAACTAGACAAGGAGTAGTTCAATAAACTAGGATATAACGTAGACAAGGAGTAGTTCAATAAACTAGGATATAACGTAGACAATGAGTTGTTCAATAAACTAGGATATAACGTAGACAATGAGTTGTTCAATAAACTAGGATATAACGTAGACAATGAGTTGTTCAATAAACTAGGATATAACGTAGACAATGAGTAGTTCAATAAACTAGGGATATAACGTAGACAAGGAGTTGTTCAATAAACTAGGATATAACGTAGACAATGAGTTGTTCAATAAACTAGGATATAACGTAGACACTGATTTGTTCAATAAACTAGGATATAACGTAGACAATGAGTTGTTCAATAAACTAGGATATAACTTAGACAAGGAGTAGTTCAATAGCTTAAGACAGACAATACTCTATGTACTTCAATAGAATCTATACTGTGGTATATAACACAACGACTTCCGCCTCGCGATGCTAGAATGTAATAGTAATTTGATGTATTGCAATAATACCATCACGTGATCAGTGACGTAGCTATGGAAATTTTAGCCGCTGCCTCCAAAAAAAGAGCAATATCAATTAAAACAAAAGAACCTCGAAGGAAAAATATGCGCTTAAAAATAACCTTTAGAAAATATTGGCCCTCAATTCACTACTAAATACATGGTAGTTGTTGGCTAGAGTTGTATCTTCTGTCAGATGCTGTCTAGAGTTGCACCTTCTGTGAGGTGTTGGATAGATGTCTGTGTTTATGACCATCTACGAGCATTCAACACACCTCAATTTGACCTCATTTCACCTCTGTGAGGATTGAACAGACCTCACTCTTACAAGCCACAATGTGATTTACGCAATTTGTTGCAAAAGGTTCAGTTAAATCAACGTGGGTGAGACAGGTCGTCGACTGGGAGATCGGCTTAGAGAACAACTGTAAAATATATAAATAAACACGGTCTGTGACTCTCAACACTTCAACAGTGCTAACTAATCATGGCGGGATTTCAGATATTGCAGTTACTGTTTCTATTTGCGACCAATACCCATGATAGGATCTACATAGAAAATAGATTTATAAAACGATTTGTTTCGTTGGCTCCAGACGGATTAAACCAAATTCACAATTTTACATAACTGTGGAATCTTTCTTCCAGTTGTGGTTTTACTGTAACAGTGGTACTTCTTTCCTTTTCCTATTTTCTGTCTTTGTTAAGTAATTGTGCCCCTCTTTCTTCTTTTCGGTTATGTGTTCTTTTT
>CALYLW010000966.1:287294-315015 GCA_944989445.1 Ampullaceana balthica
TCTTACTTAGTTATTACTTTTCCAAGATATAATATATATTATATAATGTAAATTTAATTTCAGTACTTGTGTAAGTTGTTTGTACTGACGAAGGCATTAGTCGAAAGTTAACTTTTGTATTTTGTCAATTTTTTATTTCTTTTTTTAAATTTTATTTCTTTATTTAAAAATAATATTTTTTTGTGTGTGCCCCATAACCTCGTGGTCGTAGGGGGTTCTAATGTTTCCATTAGAGCTTTCTCGGGGCTTGGTAGACTTGGCGGCATCCATCTCCTCTCAAAGTCAGTGGAAGCCTTTTTTAGCAATAGTCATTGATCAACATGTTTTATTATGGCTTAACGTGGGCTAGATCCACGCACCCCAGCTTGTGAGTTTGTCTATTAATAAAGCTTTATTATTTTTGTTTTGACCACGCAATTCGTTTGCGTTTCTTGTATTTTTACCTCATATGACATCTGTGATGGTTGAACACATAGACTCTGACCTCAGATGACCTCTGTTATGGTTGAACACACCTCACTCTGAACTCATATGACCTCTGTTATGGTTGAACACATAGACTCTGACCTCAGATGACCTCTGTTATGGTTGAACACACCTCACTCTGACCCCAGATGACCTCTGTTATGGTTGAACACACCTCACTCTGACCTCATATGACCTCTGTTATGGTTGAACACACCTCACTCTGACCTCATATGACCTCTGTTATGGTTGAACACACCTCACTCTGACCTCATATGACCTCTGTTATGGTTGAACACACCTCACTCTGACCTCATATGACCTCTGTTATGGTTGAACACATCTCATTCTGATCTCAGATGACATCTGTGATGGTTGAGTTCATCTCACTCTGGCCTCAGATGACCTCTGTGATGGTTGAGTTCATCTCACTCTGACCTCAGATGACCTATGTGATGGTTGAGTTCATCTCACTCTGACCTCAGATGACCTATGTGATGGTTGAGTTCATCTCACTCTGACCTCAGATGACCTATGTGATGGTTGAACACATATCACTTTGACCTCAGATGACCTCTGTGATGGTTGAGTTCATCTCACTCTGACCTCAGATGACCTATGTGATGGTTGAACACATATCACTTTGACCTCAGATGACCTATGTGATGGTTGAACACATCTCACTTTGACCTCAGATGACCCCTGACACAACGAGAGACTTGAGAGTATCGTTCTACTACAGCTAAATTACTTTATGGGGATTTCCGCGTCAAATTACGCACCTTGCAGGTAACACACGGTCGACTAAGACGGTCGTAAATATCTTGGCCTAAAAAAGCCAAATTACTTTATTGGCACTCTGTTCGTTTGGTCTGCAAATAAAATTAATCTGGCATCTGCTTTGGCCGCCAACGTGAAAACTGTTATAGCCCTGGTAACTACTTGAGATTACGGCAGCGTCAAGCACCGACCACTAGTGCCCCTAGCGACCACTGGCATTGTGCTAGGCCTGCCCAATTGACTACTGGCCCTGATTTGGCCAGGGTATCCAACCACTGACCTCTACTTGGCCATGACATTCAACCACTGACCTCTACTTGGCCATGACATCCGACCATTGACCTCTACTTGACCATGACCCACAACCACGGACCTCTACTTGACCAAGACATCCAACCACTGACCTCTACTTGACCATGACATCCGACCACGGACCTCTACTTGACCAGGACCCACAACCACTGACCTCTACTTGACCATGACATCCAACCACTGACCTCTACTTGTCCAGGACCCACAACCACGAACCTCTACTTGGCCAGGACATCAGACCACTGACATCTGGGTGGCCAGAACATATTCGATTAATGTGACTTTGAACTGCAGGGAATACTTGGTGAAGCCAGTACTAGGAATACTTGGTGAAGCCAGCACTAGGAATACTTGGTGAAGCCAGTACTAGGAATACTTGGTGAAGCCAGTACTAGGAATACTTGGTGAAGCCAGTACTAGGAACACTTGGTGAAGCCAGTACTAGGAATACTTGGTGAAGCCAGTACTAGGAATACGTGGTGAAGCCAGTACTAGGAATACTTGGTGAAGCCAGTAATAGGAATACTTGGTGAAGCCAGTACTAGGAATACTTGGTGAAGCCAGTACTAGGAATACTTGGTGAAGCCAGTACTAGGAATACGTGATGAAGCCAGTACTAGGAATACGTGCATGGTGAAGCCAGTCCTAGGAATACTTGGTGAAGGCAGTAGGTTCCTGCTATGAATACACAGTGGCAAAGCGCTGACTTGAAAACAGCTGATTCACAAAAAAGAAAAAAAATCTCCCTTGTCAGAATGAAGTGATTGACTTTCAAAAAATGCAATATGTGAAATAACTTTAGGTAATCCTACAATATGTGAAATAACTTTAGGTAATCATGCAATATGTGTAATAACTTTAGGTAATCATGCAATATGTGTAATAACTTTAGGTAATCATGCAATATGTGTAATAACTTTAGGTAATCCTGCAATATGTGTAATAACTTTAGGTAATCATGCAATATGTGTAATAACTTTAGGTAATCATGCAATATGTGTAATAACTTTAGGTAATCCTGCAATATGTGTAATAACTTTAGGTAATCATGCAATATGTGTAATAACTTTAGGTAATCATGCAATATGTGTAATAACTTTAGGTAATCATGCAATATGTGTAATAACTTTAGGTAATCCTGCAATATGTGAAATAACTTTAGGTAATCCTGCAATATGTGAAATAACTTTAGGTAATCCTACAATATGTGAAATAACTTTAGGTAATCATGCAATATGTGTAATAACTTTAGGTAATCATGCAATATGTGTAATAACTTTAGGTAATCATGCAATATGTGTAATAACTTTAGGTAATCCTGCAATATGTGAAATAACTTTAGGTAATCCTACAATATGTGAAATAACTTTAGGTAATCATGCAATATGTGTAATAACTTTAGGTAATCATGCAATATGTGTAATAACTTTAGGTAATCATGCAATATGTGTAATAACTTTAGGTAATCCTGCAATATGTGTAATAACTTTAGGTAATCATGCAATATGTGTAATAACTTTAGGTAATCATGCAATATGTGTAATAACTTTAGGTAATCATGCAATATGTGTAATAACTTTAGGTAATCCTGCAATATGTGAAATAACTTTAGGTAATCCTGCAATATGTGAAATAACCTTAGGTAATCCTGCAATATGTGAAATAACTTTAGGTAATCATGCAATATGTGAAATAACTTTAGGTAATCATGCAATATGTGTAATAACTTTAGGTAATCCTGCAATATGTGTAATAACTTTAGGTAATCATGCAATATGTGTAATAACTTTAGGTAATCATGCAATATGTGTAATAACTTTAGGTAATCATGCAATATGTGAAATAACTTTAGGTAATCCTACAATATGTGAAATAACTTTAGGTAATCCTGCAATATGTGAAATAACTTTAGGTAATCCTGCAATATGTGAAATAACTTTAGGTAATCCTGCAATATGTGAAATAACTTTAGGTAATCCTGCAATATGTGTAATAACTTTAGGTAATCCTGCAATATGTGAAATAACTTTAGGTAATCATGCAATATGTGTAATAACTTTAGGTAATCATGCAATATGTGTAATAACTTTAGGTAATCATGCAATATGTGTAATAACTTTAGGTAATCATGCAATATGTGTAATAACTTTAGGTAATCATGCAATATGTGTAATAACTTTAGGTAATCCTGCAATATGTGAAATAACTTTAGGTAATCCTGCAATATGTGAAATAACTTTAGGTAATCCTGCAATATGTGTAATAACTTTAGGTAATCCTGCAATATGTGTAATAACTTTAGGTAATCCTGCAATATGTGTAATAACTTTAGGTAATCCTGCAATATGTGTAATAACTTTAGGTAATCCTGCAATATGTGTAATAACTTTAGGTAATCCTGCAATATGTGTAATAACTTTAGGTAATCCTGCAATATGTGAAATAACTTTAGGTAATCCTGCAATATGTGTAATAACTTTAGGTAATCCTGCAATATGTGAAATAACTTTAGGTAATCCTGCAATATGTGAAATAACTTTAGGTAATCCTGCAATATGTGAAATAACTTTAGGTAATCCTGCAATATGTGAAATAACTTTAGGTAATCCTGCAATATGTGAAATAACTTTAGGTAATCCTGCAATATGTGTAATAACTTTAGGTAATCCTGCAATATGTGTAAATAACTTTAGGTAATCATGCAATATGTGAAATAACTTTAGGTAATCATGCAATATGTGTAATAACTTTAGGTAATCATGCAATATGTGTAATAACTTTAGGTAATCCTGCAATATGTGTAATAACTTTAGGTAATCCTGCAATATGTGTAATAACTTTAGGTAATCCTGCAATATGTGTAATAACTTTAGGTAATCCTGCAATATGTGTAATAACTTTAGGTAATCCTGCAATATGTGTAATAACTTTAGGTAATCCTGCAATATGTGTAATAACTTTAGGTAATCCTGCAATATGTGAAATAACTTTAGGTAATCCTGCAATATGTGAAATAACTTTAGGTAATCCTGCAATATGTGAAATAACTTTAGGTAATCCTGCAATATGTGTAATAACTTTAGGTAATCCTGCAATATGTGTAATAACTTTAGGTAATCCTGCAATATGTGTAATAACTTTAGGTAATCCTGCAATATGTGTAATAACTTTAGGTAATCCTGCAATATGTGTAATAACTTTAGGTAATCCTGCAATATGTGTAATAACTTTAGGTAATCATGCAATATGTGTAATAACTTTAGGTAATCCTGCAATATGTGTAATAACTTTAGGTAATCCTGCAATATGTGTAATAACTTTAGGTAATCCTGCAATATGTGTAATAACTTTAGGTAATCCTGCAATATGTGTAATAACTTTAGGTAATCCTGCAATATGTGAAATAACTTTAGGTAATCCTGCAATATGTGAAATAACTTTAGGTAATCCTGCAATATGTGAAATAACTTTAGGTAATCCTGCAATATGTGAAATAACTTTAGGTAATCCTGCAATATGTGTAATAACTTTAGGTAATCCTGCAATATGTGTAATAACTTTAGGTAATCCTGCAATATGTGTAATAACTTTAGGTAATCCTGCAATATGTGTAATAACTTTAGGTAATCCTGCAATATGTGTAATAACTTTAGGTAATCCTGCAATATGTGTAATAACTTTAGGTAATCCTGCAATATGTGTAATAACTTTAGGTAATCCTGCAATATGTGTAATAACTTTAGGTAATCCTGCAATATGTGTAATAACTTTAGGTAATCCTGCAATATGTGTAATAACTTTAGGTAATCCTGCAATATGTGTAATAACTTTAGGTAATCCTGCAATATGTGTAATAACTTTAGGTAATCCTGCAATATGTGTAATAACTTTAGGTAATCCTGCAATATGTGAAATAACTTTAGGTAATCCTGCAATATGTGTAATAACTTTAGGTAATCCTGCAATATGTGAAATAACTTTAGGTAATCCTGCAATATGTGTAATAACTTTAGGTAATCCTGCAATATGTGAAATAACTTTAGGTAATCCTGCAATATGTGTAATAACTTTAGGTAATCCTGCAATATGTGTAATAACTTTAGGTAATCCTGCAATATGTGTAATAACTTTAGGTAATCCTGCAATATGTGTAATAACTTTAGGTAATCCTGCAATATGTGTAATAACTTTAGGTAATCCTGCAATATGTGTAATAACTTTAGGTAATCCTGCAATATGTGTAATAACTTTAGGTAATCCTGCAATATGTGTAATAACTTTAGGTAATCCTGCAATATGTGTAATAACTTTAGGTAATCCTGCAATATGTGTAATAACTTTAGGTAATCCTGCAATATGTGTAATAACTTTAGGTAATCCTGCAATATGTGTAATAACTTTAGGTAATCCTGCAATATGTGTAATAACTTTAGGTAATCCTGCAATATGTGTAATAACTTTAGGTAATCCTGCAATATGTGTAATAACTTTAGGTAATCCTGCAATATGTGTAATAACTTTAGGTAATCCTGCAATATGTGTAATAACTTTAGGTAATCCTGCAATATGTGTAATAACTTTAGGTAATCCTGCAATATGTGTAATAACTTTAGGTAATCCTGCAATATGTGTAATAACTTTAGGTAATCCTGCAATATGTGTAATAACTTTAGGTAATCCTGCAATATGTGTAATAACTTTAGGTAATCCTGCAATATGTGTAATAACTTTAGGTAATCCTGCAATATGTGTAATAACTTTAGGTAATCCTGCAATATGTGTAATAACTTTAGGTAATCCTGCAATATGTGTAATAACTTTAGGTAATCCTGCAATATGTGTAATAACTTTAGGTAATCCTGCAATATGTGTAATAACTTTAGGTAATCCTGCAATATGTGTAATAACTTTAGGTAATCCTGCAATATGTGTAATAACTTTAGGTAATCCTGCAATATGTGTAAATAACTTTAGGTAATCCTGCAATATGTGTAATAACTTTAGGTAATCCTGCAATATGTGTAATAACTTTAGGTAATCCTGCAATATGTGAAATAACTTTAGGTAATCCTGCAATATGTGTAATAACTTTAGGTAATCCTGCAATATGTGTAATAACTTTAGGTAATCCTGCAATATGTGTAATAACTTTAGGTAATCCTGCAATATGTGTAATAACTTTAGGTAATCCTGCAATATGTGTAATAACTTTAGGTAATCCTGCAATATGTGTAATAACTTTAGGTAATCCTGCAATATGTGTAATAACTTTAGGTAATCCTGCAATATGTGTAATAACTTTAGGTAATCCTGCAATATGTGTAATAACTTTAGGTAATCCTGCAATATGTGTAATAACTTTAGGTAATCCTGCAATATGTGTAATAACTTTAGGTAATCCTGCAATATGTGTAATAACTTTAGGTAATCCTGCAATATGTGTAATAACTTTAGGTAATCCTGCAATATGTGTAATAACTTTAGGTAATCCTGCAATATGTGTAATAACTTTAGGTAATCCTGCAATATGTGTAATAACTTTAGGTAATCCTGCAATATGTGTAATAACTTTAGGTAATCCTGCAATATGTGTAATAACTTTAGGTAATCCTGCAATATGTGTAATAACTTTAGGTAATCCTGCAATATGTGTAATAACTTTAGGTAATCCTGCAATATGTGTAATAACTTTAGGTAATCCTGCAATATGTGTAATAACTTTAGGTAATCCTGCAATATGTGTAATAACTTTAGGTAATCCTGCAATATGTGTAATAACTTTAGGTAATCCTGCAATATGTGTAATAACTTTAGGTAATCCTGCAATATGTGTAATAACTTTAGGTAATCCTGCAATATGTGTAATAACTTTAGGTAATCCTGCAATATGTGTAATAACTTTAGGTAATCCTGCAATATGTGTAATAACTTTAGGTAATCCTGCAATATGTGTAATAACTTTAGGTAATCCTGCAATATGTGTAATAACTTTAGGTAATCCTGCAATATGTGTAATAACTTTAGGTAATCCTGCAATATGTGTAATAACTTTAGGTAATCCTGCAATATGTGTAATAACTTTAGGTAATCCTGCAATATGTGTAATAACTTTAGGTAATCCTGCAATATGTGTAATAACTTTAGGTAATCCTGCAATATGTGTAATAACTTTAGGTAATCCTGCAATATGTGTAATAACTTTAGGTAATCCTGCAATATGTGTAATAACTTTAGGTAATCCTGCAATATGTGTAATAACTTTAGGTAATCCTGCAATATGTGAAATAACTTTAGGTAATCCTGCAATATGTGTAATAACTTTAGGTAATCCTGCAATATGTGTAATAACTTTAGGTAATCCTGCAATATGTGTAATAACTTTAGGTAATCCTGCAATATGTGTAATAACTTTAGGTAATCCTGCAATATGTGTAATAACTTTAGGTAATCCTGCAATATGTGTAATAACTTTAGGTAATCCTGCAATATGTGAAATAACTTTAGGTAATCCTGCAATATGTGTAATAACTTTAGGTAATCCTGCAATATGTGTAATAACTTTAGGTAATCCTGCAATATGTGTAAATAACTTTAGGTAATCCTGCAATATGTGAAATAACTTTAGGTAATCCTGCAATATGTGAAATAACTTTAGGTAATCCTGCAATATGTGAAATAACTTTAGGTAATCCTGCAATATGTGTAATAACTTTAGGTAATCCTGCAATATGTGTAAATAACTTTAGGTAATCCTGCAATATGTGTAATAACTTTAGGTAATCCTGCAATATGTGTAATAACTTTAGGTAATCCTGCAATATGTGTAATAACTTTAGGTAATCCTGCAATATGTGTAATAACTTTAGGTAATCCTGCAATATGTGAAATAACTTTAGGTAATCCTGCAATATGTGTAATAACTTTAGGTAATCCTGCAATATGTGAAATAACTTTAGGTAATCCTGCAATATGTGTAATAACTTTAGGTAATCCTGCAATATGTGTAATAACTTTAGGTAATCCTGCAATATGTGAAATAACTTTAGGTAATCCTGCAATATGTGTAATAACTTTAGGTAATCCTGCAATATGTGAAATAACTTTAGGTAATCCTGCAATATGTGTAATAACTTTAGGTAATCCTGCAATATGTGTAATAACTTTAGGTAATCCTGCAATATGTGTAATAACTTTAGGTAATCCTGCAATATGTGTAATAACTTTAGGTAATCCTGCAATATGTGTAATAACTTTAGGTAATCCTGCAATATGTGAAATAACTTTGAGGTAATCCTATCCCTCTTTACAATATGTGTAATAAATAACTTTTAAAGAGGAATTTAAACCTATCAACCTCCTTGTACAAATATGTGAAAAATAAACTTTAGGTAATTCCTACAAAATGTGAAAATAATCTCCTAATTTAGGTAATCCTCCTAACCTATCGCCTGCTGCAATAAAGTGAAATAAAAAACATAAAACTTTAGGTAAATCCTACCTCTCCTTCCGCTACCCTATCCCTATGGCCTAACGACCTAACAATAAATGTGAAATACAAACATACGAGGTAATGCCTCCAACTAGAACCACAACAATGTAGATCAACCCACTTAATACTAAAGAGGTACTCCGCAACAAAACTTAGCCCTCCCCATTTACGGTAGAACCACTATTTACTAACAACTATCACTGATACCACAGACACATGCACCCACACCACAATATTAGCACCATCCCCAAACAACGGAACACCACCCCACTATGTGCACACACATATCTTACCACCCTCTTTATTCCACAACAGCCACCTGCTCACCACCTTCTTCTACATGCTAATCCCCATAGAGCCCGCACCTCAACCAACCCTAAAACAGCTGGACACTCACCTGAATCCATCAGATCCACCACCACTAAGGAGCCCACACAACAAAACCAAATCAGAAATTCAGCTGAGACCCTAATCCACCACCACTCCATCACCTCCCCATTCCCCCACAGAACCTCCACCCAAACGAAAAACCGGAACCACCACAAACCAGACACCAATTCCCAACACCATCCTGGCCCACCAGAGAAGATGATCCAGACCCCCCAAACCTTACTGACACACACACTCTCACCCCACAAAATACCCATATACACCACTAGTCCCTCCCCTACAGACCCACCCCAAAAGACTTACCAAAACCACCCCACATGACACACCTAGCTACCAACACCATAACCAACCTTCACATCCCCGACCAGTGAACCACATACGACCAGTGCCTCACAACAAGATACAACCACCACATAACCCGTGTGAACACGGACCAGTCCAATGCCCACACCCCACAGAGGCCCACCCAAGTATTACCATACCAATCAACATCCCAACAACACCCCGAACAAACCGCCAAACCAACCAGACCCTCTCAACGACCCAGACCAACCTTTTAAAACATCATCCCTAGCCACCTAACTCTGATGAATCTACCTACTTTAACGGACCATCCCTCCATCCATCCCTCCCATACCCCTTTATGCCATATCATCTAACACCCCGAAAATGTCCTGTTACCTGAGCCGCTCCCGAGGACCTAAAATGCATCCTTCTCTCCTACCTCCTGTTACACCACCCTCAATAACTCCTCATATCCCCTGCTAAATTCACGACTGCTATCCCTTTGCCTGCAATCAATTGGAAAATAGATAACTTTAAGACTTTATAAATCATAAAATTATCCTATCCACCTCCCTCCCCCCTGCCCTTCCCTATCCTCATCCTCCCATATTTCCTGCATACCCACCTCACCCTAAATCACCCTTCCATATACCTTGCAATATGTGTAAATCCCCTAATAAAACCCACATTAAATACAACCCCTTTATGGTAGATTCCTCCTTTGCCCCTCCTAGCTCCTCGACTGACCTCCATGCCCCGCCCCTTTGGCCTTTCCTAGCCAAAATGTGAACAATCTCAGACTTATTAGTGGGTAAAGACCGCATCATACCTCCCTATCCTCCTGCAAATAAATGGTGAAATAAACTGACTATTAAACCTTTAGTGGGGGTTAATCAAAAATCCCCTTCCTAATCCTTTCCCTGCATGATATTGTTAATAACCCGTTTAACAATACTTTACCGGAACCAACAGCGTACCTTAACTCCCTCAACCGCCCTATTCAGTCCCGGAAAACCATCCAGCCAAAAGATGGATACCACTCCCCCTACCCACGAAAAAAAAGGACAAACCCTCGTCACGCATCCCCTCCGACCTCCTAGCCCTCACTTCAGCACATATTGAAACACCAGAGCCATCCCTAACGGTTCATTACCTCTTGATCCTTTTCTACAACTAAACCCTCACCTTTAATAAATCCACCCTAATCCACTCCTAGAAACCTCCCCTCACCTCCAAAAAAATTTAGAACAAAACACTATATATAACCACACCTTTCTCTATAGGTACAACACCCCTTCCACCTCCTCTGATGCCACAATAACAACCTCGCCGAAACTATCGTACCTCCAACTCCTCCCAGCCCACCCCAACTACTCACTCGACACTGAACATTCCTTCCTAAAATAACCCTGCCAAAATATGTGGACAAACCACCTTATTCCGGCACATTAATTACCCCTATACCCAATCAATATAAATCCTCTTTACGACACCTCTTGATCCTCTAAATAACCCGCTCAATCGCACCTTCCTTGCCTACCCTCCTTCGTGTATTCCTGACAAATGAAATATTCCTCTTGCTCTCCTTCCCCTCTGAACATCCTATGCTGCTGCTGTCAATAATTGAAAAAAATATAATAAGTGAAAAAAAAAAAACGCAAACTTTATAGGTAAACGTAAATCCCGAATCCATTTGCCCGCGCCTGCCCTGCAAACATCTGATGTTGTAACTCCATACTCCACACCCACCCATTCCCAACACCTAAACCAACCCGTTAAGTGAAGGTAACAATGTATCTCCATCTCATCATCAAAGGCCTCCTATAATAATTACAAACCATTCCCTCATGGGCTACCTCCTGACATAATAAGGTAGACCCTCCCCAAATCTCACCTCAACTATGATGAAAAACCTGCAATTATATTGTCCTGGGCCACTTTTCAATACTATAGGTCCAAACTCACCCTACTCCTTCAGCCTAAATCCCCCAATCCCCCCCCACACTCAAGTCTAAAACGCCCTTCTAGGCACATAAACAAGATGACACAAACACACTTCACAACCAAACTAATATTCGAGCAGGAAAACACCCACCAGCCCATATAGAATACATACAAAAAACACTTTAAAGTGATAACGTAGGGTAATACCTTAGACCCTTCCCTCCCTCCCCTAACCTCCTCACTCTCGCCTGATCTGATCCCAGCAGATATGTGTAATACAACAACCACGTCCCAATATTAGGTAAATCCCTATTCCCAATCCTTTGCCTAAATTACTATCCTATCAGACCTTTGCAACCACCCCCATTATCACACCCAATTCTAGGGGACCCCTAACCATTCATCCATTCTGTGCAAATACATTTGAGATAATACCCCCGTTATCGTTGTCCCACCATGAACCATTATAGCTCACCCCGTTCACCTTGCAACCAAAAAACAATAAATGAAAATAACTAACTCATAAAAGTCAATAACTTACCGCCAGACCCTTGCCTATCTATTTCCACCTCCTCTTTCTCTTTCCTATCCTAAATTCAATCCCAGCAAAATAATAAATCAATATGTGAAATAAAACTTTCACTAGGAGTAATAACCAAATCCCCACCTTTAATCCTTCCTGCTATTTCTGCCCACTCAATCCAGCTTAAAGGAAACTTTTAGGTAATGTCCTATTCCTACTAGAATCCCTCCCAAAATCCTAAAAAATGCCCCCCACCTAAATCCCTCTATCCATCCTATAATCCGCACCAATCCTCCCTTGCAATAAGTGTTAAGTAAAAAAACCCAACCAAAGCGAAAAACCCACCCATGTAAAAGGACACTCCTGATCCTTTCACTACAAATAAAATCCTCTTACCAACATCGTAAGGCAACCCACCAAATAAAATAAACCACTGGAGCTTAATACCTGGAAATTAAACACAGCCACAAAACCTCCTCCCTCCTCCATCACCAGCAATATCTGGAGCCCCACCCAAACACGGACCATCTCATCCACACCAGTCATCCTATTATGAAAAACACTCACCGCAGCAAACGAGACTATCACTAAAAAACCAATACTGTCAACAACCTCCTTCCTCCACCAACTCCTACTCTCCCCCTCGCAAAATATGTGTCAATACCCTAGTTAAAAACTCAGTTATTTATATAGGGTAATATTCGCCCTCCAGAGTTCCTCTCATCCTTCCAACTACCAAACTATACCATTGCACCTGATATCCAGACTACCCACACCTAGTGCAAACAAGAAATTTTTACCCAACCTTTAATAGGGGTAATATCCAAATCACCACACTACTCCCCCTTTATCACCTAACAAAAATGTGATAATAAACTATTAATAACAAACTGGACATCCTCATACCAGCATCCTTCACCCTTAGCCCCTCTCCCGCAAGCCTGCAATACATCATGGAGTATAAACTAACAATACGGTAAAACCAACCCCCCTGCAAAATAATTGGTGAAGATAACGTATAGGTATAAAATCCCTTCCCGACTTTCTTCAATATCCTTATCCACCTCCTAAATCTGCCTCTCTTGCACAATAAATGTGGAAAATAAAACGTTAGGAGCTTAATGATCCCACTCCTACCTTTAATAGTACCTTTACCTTCGTCTATTCCCTGCTAGCAGCTTCCTCTTCCCCAATCCTGCTCCCTCCTAAAAAAAAAACCTGCAAATCATGTCGTAATAACTTTAATGAGGGGGGTATCCTCCTCGCCCTCACTCCTGCTCCAACCCCTATTGATCCTATAATCCTGCCTCCCTTAATGTCCCATCTCCACCTGCAATAGTGTAAATATAAAGAAACTTTAATTTAAGCGTAAGCTAATCCTCTCCAAAATACCTCCTTCTCCGTCTGGGCTGTCCTATCCTGCGCTCTATTTCCCAATCCCTCCGAATCCTATCCTCCTCCCTGCAATATGTTTACAAAAGATAACTAACTTTTAGTAAGCCTGCAATATGTGGTAAATTAAAATAACAAAACCTTTACAAAATCGGACGGTCGGACCATCACATTACCACTACCCACCGCTATTCGCTTATAGCCATGAACCTGTTCTCCCTGCCAACCAATACCAGCCAAATGTGTTAAAATCTCATAAATTCGGTAAATACTGCCAATGCATTTTAACTACATCCTGCCCACCACCCTGTCTGCAATAATGAAATAACTCATTTATTTATGGGCTAATCATCCTCTACGCTCCCCCCTCCTTACATCCCCACCCTCTATCCTAAGCTTATCCTACTCCCCTAGTCCCTTCCTCAGATTTCCCTCCCCCTAATTTTGAATTCACTCTCACCCTTGGTCAATAGATGTGAAATAAACAAAATATTAAATACAACGTTTTACCAAAATTATGGTAAAACCCTCAACTAATCTGTCACCCACACTGCACTAATATGTAATATAAACTTAGGGTAATATTCCTCAACGTGCAAATATGTGTAATAAAACTTTTAGGGTAAAATCCATCAAATCCATAGTACCAACCCCAAATCGCGCTGGACAATAAATTCTCCAAAAAGCTACTCCGTATACCAATCAACGCGGTGGTCACAAACCTCACGTTCGCCTTGCCATAATGTTAACATAACACATAATCGGTAATCCAGCCAATCAAAGTGAGTCCTAACTATAGTAATAACCTTAAACCTTAGCCAATATTGGTATGAAAACCCGATTCGGTACGACCTCTTCAAATAGTGTGTCCTCCTTAACAAACACGCGAACTACCCCCAAACGCCGGGGGGCGGGGGGGCCAACAAAAAGATGATGGGTGGTAATATACTTTCATAAGGTGAAACGGCTCCGGCACATCCGCTGGCAAATGTGTGTAATACACGACTTTATAGGTAATACAACCTCAATATGTGTAATGAACTTTAGGAGGGAAATCCCCAAAGCAATATGTATACTAACTTTAAGGAAATGGCCTTTCGCCACATATTTCGGGCCCATTGTGACTCCTCTCCCTGTGACCTCAACCACTGGCCCATACCATTACGGAACCTCCCCACCTATAAATCCCTTGCCTGCTCCTGGCATAAGCACTATGAGATCAATCGACTCAATTATATATTATTTCTATAACTACGCAAACGGTGCCAAATCCTACCTAGCACAAAACAATATCCAACTCTAACCCCCCTAAATAAGTGTGACCACTCCAGCAGACCATCCCATCACAACTGTTGACCTTAATACGCCATAAAACACTGACCATACCATCCACCCCACACCTCTCATTATAAATATCATCCACATCACATCCTAAACCTGGCACATGAAAGAGCAAGTAGAACAAAACCGCAAACGGAGATACTACCAACCATCTCCATACCACTCTCCATTGCCCTTCAACCTCATCTACCTGCTCCGCCCATCTCGTCCATAACACTGTGAAGAATACCAATACTGATCACATACCCAATTCCCTTTTCGATCCCTTGCAATAATTATGTCACAACCCGTGCAATAAGGTAACTATGCAAGGTCGTACCCATCCAACTGTTCCAATATATTGTTATAACAACCTGAACTAGCGGTTACCAGCCCTTTATGTGACCATGCCACCTTCCATTATCGAACCAGCAGCCCGCCATATCAGAGCAAATAAATGTGAAATTAAACTATAGTATATGGTATAAAACAAATCTATTTCCTGCAATATGTGTAATAACTTTAGGTAATCCTGCAATATGTGTAAAAACTTTAGGTAATCCTGCAATATGTGTAATAACTTTAGGTAATCCTGCAATATGTGTAATAACTTTAGGTAATCCTGCAATATTGTAATAACTTTAGGAATTCCTGCAATATTGAAATAACTTTAGGTAATCCTGCAATATGTTAATAACTTAGGTATCCTGCAATATGTGTAATAACTTTAGGTAATCAATCCTGCAATATGTGAAATAACTTTAGGTAATCCTGCAATATGTGAAATAACTTTAGGTAATCCTGCAATATGTGAAATAACTTTAGGTAATCCTGCATATGTGTAATAACTTTAGGTAATCCTGCAATATGTGTAATAACTTTAGGTAATCCTGCAATATGTGTAATAACTTTAGGTAATCCTGCAATATGTGTAATAACTTTAGGTAATCCTGCAATATGTGTAATAACTTTAGGTAATCCTGCAATATGTGTAATAACTTTAGGTAATCCTGCAATATGTGTAAATAACTTTAGGTAATCCTGCAATATGTGAAATAACTTTAGGTAATCCTGCAATATGTGTAATAACTTTAGGTAATCCTGCAATATGTGTAATAACTTTAGGTAATCCTGCAATATGTGTAATAACTTTAGGTAATCCTGCAATATGTGAAATAACTTTAGGTAATCCTGCAATATGTGAAATAACTTTAGGTAATCCTGCAATATGTGTAATAACTTTAGGTAATCCTGCAATATGTGTAAATAACTTTAGGTAATCCTGCAATATGTGTAATAACTTTAGGTAATCCTGCAATATGTGTAATAACTTTAGGTAATCCTGCAATATGTGTAATAACTTTAGGTAATCCTGCAATATGTGTAATAACTTTAGGTAATCCTGCAATATGTGTAATAACTTTAGGTAATCCTGCAATATGTGAAATAACTTTAGGTAATCCTGCAATATGTGTAATAACTTTAGGTAATCCTGCAATATGTGTAATAACTTTAGGTAATCCTGCAATATGTGAAATAACTTTAGGTAATCCTGCAATATGTGAAATAACTTTAGGTAATCCTGCAATATGTGTAATAACTTTAGGTAATCCTGCAATATGTGTAATAACTTTAGGTAATCCTGCAATATGTGTAATAACTTTAGGTAATCCTGCAATATGTGTAATAACTTTAGGTAATCCTGCAATATGTGTAATAACTTTAGGTAATCCTGCAATATGTGTAATAACTTTAGGTAATCCTGCAATATGTGTAATAACTTTAGGTAATCCTGCAATATGTGTAATAACTTTAGGTAATCCTGCAATATGTGTAATAACTTTAGGTAATCCTGCAATATGTGTAATAACTTTAGGTAATCCTGCAATATGTGAAATAACTTTAGGTAATCCTGCAATATGTGAAATAACTTTAGGTAATCCTGCAATATGTGTAATAACTTTAGGTAATCCTGCAATATGTGTAATAACTTTAGGTAATCCTGCAATATGTGTAATAACTTTAGGTAATCCTGCAATATGTGTAATAACTTTAGGTAATCCTGCAATATGTGTAATAACTTTAGGTAATCCTGCAATATGTGTAATAACTTTAGGTAATCCTGCAATATGTGTAAATAACTTTAGGTAATCCTGCAATATGTGTAATAACTTTAGGTAATCCTGCAATATGTGTAATAACTTTAGGTAATCCTGCAATATGTGTAATAACTTTAGGTAATCCTGCAATATGTGTAATAACTTTAGGTAATCCTGCAATATGTGAAATAACTTTAGGTAATCCTGCAATATGTGTAATAACTTTAGGTAATCCTGCAATATGTGTAATAACTTTAGGTAATCCTGCAATATGTGTAATAACTTTAGGTAATCCTGCAATATGTGTAATAACTTTAGGTAATCCTGCAATATGTGTAATAACTTTAGGTAATCCTGCAATATGTGTAATAACTTTAGGTAATCCTGCAATATGTGTAATAACTTTAGGTAATCCTGCAATATGTGAAATAACTTTAGGTAATCCTGCAATATGTGTAAATAACTTTAGGTAATCCTGCAATATGTGTAATAACTTTAGGTAATCCTGCAATATGTGAAATAACTTTAGGTAATCCTGCAATATGTGAAATAACTTTAGGTAATCCTGCAATATGTGTAATAACTTTAGGTAATCCTGCAATATGTGTAATAACTTTAGGTAATCCTGCAATATGTGTAATAACTTTAGGTAATCCTGCAATATGTGTAATAACTTTAGGTAATCCTGCAATATGTGTAATAACTTTAGGTAATCCTGCAATATGTGTAATAACTTTAGGTAATCCTGCAATATGTGTAATAACTTTAGGTAATCCTGCAATATGTGTAATAACTTTAGGTAATCCTGCAATATGTGTAATAACTTTAGGTAATCCTGCAATATGTGAAATAACTTTAGGTAATCCTGCAATATGTGAAATAACTTTAGGTAATCCTGCAATATGTGTAATAACTTTAGGTAATCCTGCAATATGTGTAATAACTTTAGGTAATCCTGCAATATGTGTAATAACTTTAGGTAATCCTGCAATATGTGTAATAACTTTAGGTAATCCTGCAATATGTGTAATAACTTTAGGTAATCCTGCAATATGTGTAATAACTTTAGGTAATCCTGCAATATGTGTAATAACTTTAGGTAATCCTGCAATATGTGTAATAACTTTAGGTAATCCTGCAATATGTGTAATAACTTTAGGTAATCCTGCAATATGTGTAATAACTTTAGGTAATCCTGCAATATGTGTAATAACTTTAGGTAATCCTGCAATATGTGTAATAACTTTAGGTAATCCTGCAATATGTGTAATAACTTTAGGTAATCCTGCAATATGTGTAATAACTTTAGGTAATCCTGCAATATGTGTAATAACTTTAGGTAATCCTGCAATATGTGTAATAACTTTAGGTAATCCTGCAATATGTGTAATAACTTTAGGTAATCCTGCAATATGTGTAATAACTTTAGGTAATCCTGCAATATGTGTAATAACTTTAGGTAATCCTGCAATATGTGTAATAACTTTAGGTAATCCTGCAATATGTGTAATAACTTTAGGTAATCCTGCAATATGTGTAATAACTTTAGGTAATCCTGCAATATGTGTAATAACTTTAGGTAATCCTGCAATATGTGTAATAACTTTAGGTAATCCTGCAATATGTGTAATAACTTTAGGTAATCCTGCAATATGTGTAATAACTTTAGGTAATCCTGCAATATGTGTAATAACTTTAGGTAATCCTGCAATATGTGTAATAACTTTAGGTAATCCTGCAATATGTGTAATAACTTTAGGTAATCCTGCAATATGTGTAATAACTTTAGGTAATCCTGCAATATGTGTAATAACTTTAGGTAATCCTGCAATATGTGTAATAACTTTAGGTAATCCTGCAATATGTGTAATAACTTTAGGTAATCCTGCAATATGTGTAATAACTTTAGGTAATCCTGCAATATGTGTAATAACTTTAGGTAATCCTGCAATATGTGTAATAACTTTAGGTAATCCTGCAATATGTGTAATAACTTTAGGTAATCCTGCAATATGTGTAATAACTTTAGGTAATCCTGCAATATGTGTAATAACTTTAGGTAATCCTGCAATATGTGTAATAACTTTAGGTAATCCTGCAATATGTGTAATAACTTTAGGTAATCCTGCAATATGTGTAATAACTTTAGGTAATCCTGCAATATGTGTAATAACTTTAGGTAATCCTGCAATATGTGTAATAACTTTAGGTAATCCTGCAATATGTGTAATAACTTTAGGTAATCCTGCAATATGTGTAATAACTTTAGGTAATCCTGCAGATTTTACACGTATATTATTTCACAGCGAAATTTAATTTCCTCGTGAGAACTTACGTTTTTAATTTATTAAATGCATTATTATATGTTGTATTTCAGCTATTACAGCGCTAATTTGCGTGTCTTTTTAATTTCTAAGGCATTTTTTCGGCTCTCAACAGTAAATAGTGTGATCGTGATGCAACCATTTTGTTTATTTGTCACTCTACTTGCTGGATTGTCCCAATAAGATGCCAAATGGAAATTTCTCACTTACAAAAAAATAAAATAAGAATCAAACATCTAGTAACAAAATAAAAATGAAATTGTCTTTAAAATATTTATTTATCTTCTGACAACATTAAAATAGATGAAAAATACTTTTTAAAAAAACATTTTCCATCAGTAACTTTATTTTAGCATGTTTCGAGCCAGGTAAACAAACATTTGGCAAGCAGTTTGCTACATTAAAAAATGGACGTATCGTGACCAGATTATGTATTATATAGAGCCGAAAAAATGCCTTAGAAATTAAAAAGACTCAGAAATTAGCACAGGAATAGCTGAAATACAACATATAATAATGCATTTATAAATTAAAAACGTAAGTTCTCAAGAGAAAATTAAATTTCGCTGTGAAATAATATGTGTAAAATCTGTAGGTTTACCCGTAACCATTTGAGAACCGTTCTACGTTGATGTAAACAATGAGCATGTCTTTGTTGTGTACTAACAGCACCCAGGATAACTGAACTCGATTTAGATTAATCCACTGGACAGTTTTGACTTCACACATTAAATTATAAATGTCTGTCTATAGTTCTGAGTAAATAAACGTCTGTCCTATTTGTTTGTCTATCTGTATGTCTATTTGTATGTGGGCCCTAGATTGGCCCTGGTCCACAACGCTATTAATCATTGTCTTATTTTCATCAAACTGAACCCTGCCTAATATCGACCTTTGACCCCTCTAGAGCCTCCATGACCTACCCTGTCGAAGCCCTTGTTTTTTTCCCCCTCGGACTCCATTATTCCAGTGTACCCCCCCCCCACCACCCTTCTCCTCTACACGCCAGTTATGTCACAACATCTCTCCCCCAACCCTCCTACATCAATTAAATAGGAAGTTGTGGGGGAGAGGAGGGATACATCTCTTGGCCATTACTCGCGTCTCTGGTCGCTGACTCGCGTCTCTGGTCGCTGACTCGCGTCTCTGGTCGCTGACTCGCGTCTCTGGTCACTGACTCGCGTCTCTGGTCGCTGACTCGCGTCTCTGGTCGCTGACTCGCGTCTCTGGTCGCTGACTCGCGTCTCTGGTCGCTGACTCGCGTCTCAGGTCACTGACTCGCGTCTCTGGTCGCTGACTCACGTCTCTGGTCACTGACTCGCGTCTCTTGTGACTGACTCGCGTCTCTTGTGATTGACTCGCGTCTCTGATCGCTGACTCGCGTCTCTGGTCACTGACTCGCGTCTCTTGTGACTGACTCGCGTCTCTGATCGCTGACTCGCGTCTCTTGTGACTGACTCACGTCTCTGGTTGCTGACTCACGTCTCTTGTGACTGACTCGCGTCTCTGGTCGCTGACTCGCGTCTCTTGTGACTGACTCACGTCTCTGGTCGCTGACTCACGTCTCTTGTGACTGACTCACGTCTCTGGTCGCTGACTCGCGTCTCTGGTCGCTGACTCGCGTCTCTGGTCGCTGACTCGCGTCTCTGGTCGTTGACTCGCGTCTCTGGTCGCTGACTCGCGTCTCTGGTCGCTGACTCACGTCTCCGTCCGTTCTTGGCCCCCCAAAATGTCAACCCTCAGCCGCCTTGAACTTGTGTCCCGTTAGTTGATTGGCCGGCAGAGCGCGTGACACGGGCAAATCTGATTTGGCCGAATGATTACGGACTGGCGGTCGCTGAAATTCCCATCGCTTTGAACTGATTAGCTGGACAGGCCACGGGCCCTGGTCCCTCACGGCCGCAGCCCTCATGAGCCGATGTCCATGTCTTCGCCATTGTTTTTCTGAGGGAGCTGACAAAGAGAGGGTGCGTATGGGGTGGAAATGAAAGGGGCTGCACGGGAAGGAACGGGTTCATCGGGGTTGTACAATGTACATGTCCCACACACATATACACTAGAATATGTACATGTCCCACACACATATACACTAGAATATGTACATGTCCCACACACATATACACTAGAATATGTACATGTCCCACACACATATACACTAGAATATGTACATGTCCCACACACATATACACTAGAATATGTGCATATCCCACACACATATACACTAGAATATGTACATGTCCCACACACATATACACTAGAATATGTACATGTCCCACACACATATACACTAGAATATGTACATGTCCCACACACATGTACACTAGAATATGTACATGTCCCACACATAAACCAAGAGCATGTTTATGACCTGATGTTAAATACATGTACATTTGTTTTCTTCGTTTGTTTCATCATGAATTTTTACCTGGTCCTGCAGGTAAAAACTGCTAATAGAGACTCCAGTAAATATGCATGAACGTCCTATTACCCATAAAAACTGAGTTAAGATGAGACCGTTTTAATAAGCTGTAGATATGTACGTTCATTATGGGGAGTAAGGCGAGACGAGCCACAGTGATATTCTATAATGTGATTGTCCATTTTGTTATTCTCCCATAACATGACAAAATTGTTCATTTTGTTATTCTCCCCATAACATGACAAAATTGTTCATTTAACTTTATCAATAAGGCAGCGGGAAACAGACGAGGTTCTCAAACGACCTAGACCAGTGCACCCCATGCAGTAAGAGTAAAAAGGTAAATAATATACAGATAAATAAATTAGAAAGTGAGAGAGAAAAATTGACGGTGTAAGGGAGATACGCAAATACATTTCTAACAATACTTTTAAAAAAAATTATTATAATTTGTTATTATTTATAGCTAATAAATGTAAATTTTAATTTTAGATAACTTTGTTATGTCACACCCCCGCATATATATATATAATTCCTGTTGCCTTATGTATGAATGTATGTATGTATGTGTGGATTTAACGCTATACTAATTTTAGAAAGCAGCGCACCAAATTACTGCACCAATGCATCAAAAGTTGTGCTAATTACAGATGCGCTGTAAAAAAATATTATATGACGTCATTGTTTTAGCTCATATTTTAATTTTGGAAAAGGGAACAATGTAAAAAGCGGATTTGATGATGGTAGGCGCCCTACAACCCCTATTATAAAATACTTTGTGTACATTTCAGAAAGTTTAATATTTCGTATTTATCAAATAAGGACAAGTTAGTTGGGCTTTTGAAAAAGGTCGGCGCCGTAGGCTTCCTAAAAAAAGTGCATTTTTTCAAAATAGATTTCAGCTGAAAACTTCCGTCATTTTTGACGGGTGATACGCTAGTATATATAAATATATCCTATATAATAAAAGGCAATTTTATGTCCGGTCATCAATGGCGATTGGTCCCTCAAACACATATGACTCCTTCAGCCAATCATATTAAACACGTTTACACGGACGTTCAAAACGAGTTATTTTTGGTGCTGTATTCTTCCCAGACTTTCTTTTGAGTTATGCGCATGGGATTTATAGTCAAAGGCTGTGTTTTTACGAGTTATTTATTGAATAATGAATAGTATAATAATAAATAGTATTTTTGACGTGGTCGTGACGGCTGTTGGGGGGGGGGAGGAGTTACAACATGCCACCGAACGGTGGCGGAACGTCCTTGGACGGGCTTTGTTGCTCGTATATATATAAAATCAAAATTAGGGCTGTTATCGATTAATTTAAATTTAATCGTTAACTTTTGAAAAATTAACGATTAATTAATCGATAATTTCGATTAAATCGAAAAATAGAAATGTATGACGTCATTAAACTGAACATTTCAAGGGAAGTAACAAAAACAGGTAATTGACTTTAAAAAAAAATTATTGAGTTATTTCCTTTGTCTCACAGACATTAAAAAATAAAAATATTTTGAACTAAATTTTATGACAATGTGTTGATACTTGATCGGATGTTTGTGCTGAAGGTGGTACGTCAGCGATGTATATTATCCTTTAAAAGAGAATTGTTTATGGCAGCGAACACAGTAAACTTTTTCACCATCTTCGACTTTGCCATTCGCAGTTAGCTTAAAAACATAGTTTTTGCTCAACTTTCCAGTTATATGTTTAAATTTAACTGCGCTGATGCTGTCAGACATTTTTTAGTTGACGTCTGCCGGTCCAAATATATTAATAAAATAAATTATGATATTACGCGGGAGAAGTTTGTACGTAAAAAAATATATGCATTATTATTTATTATTAATTATTTATTAATAAAATTTAAAAAAAATATTAATAACGTTTTCCTTAATTTTAATCGAATTTAATTTTTTTAAACGATTAATCGAGAAATTAATCGTTAATTTCCGCAGCCCTAATCAATATACATAATTTGCGATGTATGTCACGTCCCGTCTGTCCCTTCCTTGACGCTAATAATTTTAGAAAGCTGCGCACCAAATTACTGCACCAAAAATAACAATTTTCGAACGTTCCGCATAAAATGTTCGATATGAAAGTAAACGAATAATAAAAATAAATAAATAATTTAATGTTCTGTATTACATTACTTCTTATTCTGATGTGTATTTTTTCAAAATAAATAGATTTCAGCTGAAATGTAATTATTTTAAAAACTTCCGTCATTTTTTGACGGGTAATACACTAGTTGCGCTATAAGTTGTTATTAATAGTCAAAATTACAAACTAAACGAACGTTACTTTTAGATTTTTACTAGTATGTAGGTAAGTTTGGATGAATATGACATTGCCATATTTAGCTGCCATATTTAGCTTCCATTATTAGCAGCCATATTTAGCTGCAATATTTAGCTGCCATATTTAGCTGCCATATTCATTTCACGATCACATAAATCGCAATAACAGAGCCCGCGAGAGTATCTTCCGTACTGGTATCACCAGAGAGTATCTCCCGTACTGGTATCACCAGAGAGTATCTCCCGTACTGTTATCACCAGAGAGTATCTCCCGTACTGGTATCACCAGAGAGTATCTTCGGTACTGGTATCACCAGAGAGTATCTCCCGTACTGTTATCACCAGAGAGTATCTCCCGTACTGGAATCACCAGAGAGTATCTCCCGTACTGTTATCACCAGAGAGTATCTCCCGTACTGGTATCACCAGAGAGTATCTCCCGTACTGGTATACCCAGAGAGTATCTCCCGTACTGGTATCACCAGAGAGTATCTCCCGTACTGGTATCACCAGAGAGTATCTCCCGTACAGGTATCACCAGAGAGTATCTCCCGTACTGGAATCACCAGAGAGTATCTCCCGCACTGGTATCACCAGAGAGGATTTAAAAAAAACAAACCGTATAAAGTTTTTGACAATGAATCCTTTATATATAACAGACATAACTAAAATTATTGATTATGTTCAATATAATACGCACCGCGCGACAGACCCCTGTGACATCGGGGGGCTGGAGTGAAACTCCAGTGACCCGTGAAGGTCAATTTAATTACGGTACATTCGATCGATGTGAAATTTGGATACAATGCATGGTTAGGTCACACAAGTCTATGTGCAAAATTTCAGCTCGATATAGGATCATGGGAAGTGGGTCATTTTTTACTTTTGTCTTTCCGCGACAAGAAGGGGTAGTTAATATAAGGGATTTAAAAGGGTGATGTACCTGGTTACACAATCTAGCAGGATGTAGCTGCTGTTTTGGTGATGTCAGCAAATATTCAAGTTTTTGGTAAACTATTATAATACAGGAGTATGACACTGGTGTTTTACCCTATACTATTTACCTTACAAAATGTACTCCTCCCCACGTATCTAGCTAGACCAGGGATCTCCAAACTTTTCTGCCGGAGGACCACATTAACTGTCAAACAGCAGTTTGGGGGCCGACTACAAAGAGTTTTGTTGTAAACTACAGGTGAAAAATAGTATATTTTTTATGAGATTAAAAGGTCTCCAGGGGCCGGATGAGAGGGCCTCAAGGGCCGCATCTGGCCCGCGAGCCGTAGTTTGGAGACCCCTGAGCTAGACCCATCACCACCCATAGTACCTGGTACAGCATTCTCCCTCCCATTCCCCTAGTACCTGGTACAGTATTCTCCCTCCCATTCCCTAGTACCTGGTACAGCATTCTCCCTCCCATTCCCCTAGTACCTGGTACAGCATTCTCCCCCCATTCCCCTAATTACTGGTACAGCATTCTCCCTCCCATTCCCCTAGTACCTGGTACAGCATTCTCCCTCCCATTCTCCTAGTAACTGGTACAGCATTCTCCCCCCCCCCTTCTCCGAGTACCTGGTACAGCATTCTCCCTCCCATTCTCCTAGTAACTGGTACAGCATTCTCCCCCCCCCCATTCTCCGAGTACCTGGTACAGCATTCTCCCTCTCATTCCCCTATTACCTGGTACAGCATTCTCCCCCCCCCCATTTCCCCAGTACCTGGTACAGCATTCTCCCTCCCATTCCCCAAGTACCTGGTACAGCTCTCCCTTCCATTCTCCGAGTACCTGGTATAGCATTCTCCCTCCCATTCCCCTAGTACGTGGTACAGCATTCTCCCTCCCATTCACCTAGTACCTGGTACAGCATTTTCCCTCCCATTCCCCTAGAACCTGGTACAGCATTCTCCGTCCCATTCCCCTAGTAACTGGTACAGCATTCTCCCTCCCATTCACCTAGTACCTGGTACAGCATTCTCCCTCCCATTCCCCTAGTACCTGGTACAGCATTCTCCCTTCCATTCCCCTAGAACGTGGTACAGCATTCTCCCCCCCATTTCCCCAGTACCTGGTACAGCATTCTCCCTCCTATTCCCCAAGTACCTGGTACAGCTCTCCCTTCCATTCTCCGAGTACCTGGTACAGCATTCTCCCTCCCATTCACCTAGTACCTGGTACAGCATTCTCCCTCCCATTTCCCTAGTACCTGGTACAGCATTCTCCCTCCCATTCCCCTAGAACCTGGTACAGCATTCTCCGTCCCATTCCCCTAGTAACTGGTACAGCATTCTCCCTCCCATTCACCTAGTACCTGGTACAGCATTCTCCCTCCCATTCCCCTAGTACCTGGTACAGCATTCTCCCTTCCATTCCCCTAGTACCTGGTACAGCATTCTCCCCCCCCATTCCCCTAATTACTGGTACAGCATTCTCCCTCCCATTCCCCTAGTACCTGGTACAGCATTCTCCCTCCCATTCCCCTAGTACCTGGTACAGCATTCTCCCTCCCATTCCCCTTGAACCTGGTACAGCATTCTCGTCCCATTCCCCTAGTAACTGGTACAGCATTCTCCCTCCCATTCACCTAGTACCTGGTACATCATTCTCCCTCCCATTCCCCTAGTACCTGGTACAGCATTCTCCCTTCCATTTTTCGAGTACCTGGTACAGCGTTCTCTCTCCCATTCCCCTATTACCTGGTACAGCATTCTCCCCCCCCCCATTTCCCCAGTACCTGATACAGCATTCTCCCTCCCATTCCCCAAGTACCTGGTACAGCATTCTCCCTCCCATTCCCCAAGTACCTGGTACAGCATTCTCCCTTCCATTCCCCTAGTACCTGGTACAGCATTCTCCCCCCCCCCATTCCCCTAATTACGTGTACAGCATTCTCCCTCCCTTCCCCTAGTACCTGGTACAGCATTCTCCCTCCCATTCCCCTAGTACCTGGTACAGCATTCTCCCTCCCATTCACCTAGTACCTGTTACAGCATTCTCCCTTCCATTCCCCTAGTACCTGGTACAGCATTCTCCCTCCCATTCCCCTAGTACCTGGTACAGCATTCTCCCTTCCATTTTTCGAGTACCTGGTACAGCATTCTCCCTCCCATTCTCCGAGTACCTGGTACAGCATTCTCCCTCCCATTTACCTAGTACCTGGTACAGCATTCTCCCTCCCATTCACCTAGTACCTGGTACAGCATTCTCCCTCCAATTCCCCTAGTACATGGTACAGCATTCTCCCTCCCATTCTCCTAGTACATGGTACAGCATTCTCCCTCCCATTCTCCGAGTACCTGGTACAGCATTCTCCCTCCAATTCCCCTAGTACCTGGTACAGCATTCTCCCTCCAATTCCCCTAGTACATGGTACAGCATTCTCCCTCCCATTCCCCTAGTACATGGTACAGCATTCTCCCTCTCATTCTCCGATAACTCGTTATCTAACTGGTTCGTCTTCCGTATCCCTTATTCCCTCAAACCACGTGACCACTATCTGGTAGATTACCCCCCCTCCTATAATCCTTTTCGCCTGTAACCACCACCCTCCACCTCATCACCCACCAGCCCCCCCCCCTCCCCAACCCTCAGCCCACGTGACAAGTATCTGGTAAAGCAGTTGTGCTATCATCCTTCTGGCCCGAGCTTGCCATCTCAGATTCTCCCCAC